>JAMYXO010003091.1:0-21271 GCA_033310375.1 Conus canariensis | reverse complement strand
CCTTCCCCAATTCGGCAATCTTTGGGTGTGTACATTTGATTTTAAAGTGGGAAAAGTACCAAATTTGATTTCCCAAAGCTTTTAAATCACAAGACAGGCCATATGAGCTCCCAAAACTCAGAAATGGTGAAACCCACCAGGTTTTTCGGGCACTCGACGCAGCGAGTCCTATCGAGTTGCCCAGGTTGGTGAAGATCCTCTGTGGAAGCGCCTGCCCTCAGCCTGCGCTTGGGTAGAGGTGTTGGGCCCATCCGGGGAGGGGGGTGGCCCCCTCATTTTGCGATCCAGCTCTCCCAAGGTTTCAATCGGGTTGGATCGGGGATGCATCTGGCCACTCCATTCTGTTGACCCAGATGCTGCAGGAAGTCGTTGACCACCCTTGCCCTTGGGGGCGGCATTGTCTTCCGGTAGCAGCCCTGGTCCCTTGTGCAGTGAGGCACAGCACGGTCGAAAGTCTACCCCGGTATCGGATCCCAGTAGGTTCCCCGAAATGATACAAGGGTGTTCTGTGGTGAAGGTGAAGGCCCCCCCAGACCATTACAAAACCCTCCACCAAAGGCACCTTTTCTTGGGGCAGTGGCGATAAAGCGTTGCCCTGGGCGCCTCCAGACCCCCAGTCGGCCGTCTTGGGGAAGGGTAAGGGGTGATTCATCCTGAACAGGACCGGGCCATTGCGACGGGGTCCACCCCCGTGACGGCGCAGAAGGGGGGGCGGCTGCCCTAGGGTGGATTAAAACGGGCCGTACTGCTGGGCGACGAGAACGGAATTAAACCCATGTAGGCGGTTCCCCAGGTCTGTGGCTGATGTTGAAGTTAGTAGCCACCCTGAAATGCCTTTGAATTAGCGGGGAGGCTGTTTTTCTGCGGGTTGTCGTTCAAAGACGACGTAGTGGGGTTGTTTCTTCGGTGACCGATTGCTCTTTCTGGACAACCAGTGGCCCCGTGAAGCGTTGAATCAGTCGGGCAATGACCGGATGGCACTGAAGCGCCCGGCCACTTTCGCTTGGGAACCCATTGGAACCGCAACAGCTCGTCCCTATCCAACCGCTTAATTTTCTCGTGGAGCATTGTCAGATCAGGCCTCTACTGGTAAAAAGTCTTCTTATATAGAAACAGGACAGCATTCACCATAAACAAACAGTGGCCGGCATAATGGTTTTTTTATTGGCAAGTGCAAGTGTCAGGCAGAACGGTCCAAAACAAGGTCATTTTTCGCAAGTTTCCGCTTTTCCGTTTGCGGCCCAGCTCAGTAGTAGAGAATCCCGTGCAATTTTCGCACTAACACAACATCGCCCACTTACAGCTGAACAAGAATTCATGACAATTTGGCTGGACTAAGAAATAAATAACAGTAGCGAACTGAGTTTATTACACACCTGTTTTCACATACCGATCCTTAACTTTTTGTGCGTAGTATATATAACAAGGCAGGCCCTTCACCATCAATTGTTGACCATTCAATACTGTACTGAAAAAGGCAGGCCCTTCCCCACACTCAACATATAAGGCCTTCCCCATCACTTGTCCACCAAATTATCTTTTACTGAATATGTAAGGCCTTCTCCGTCACTGACCAAACAGTCCTAAACTGAACAAGGCAGGCCTTTCAACATCACCTACTGACCAAACAATCCTACACTGACCATGTAAGGCTCTTCCCCATCACTTACTGACCAAACAATCATATACTGAACATGTAAGGCCTTCCCATCATTTACTGACCAAACAATCCTACACTGACCATGTAAGGCCTTTTCCATCACTTACTGACCAAACAATCCTATACTGAACATGTAAGGCCTTCTCCATCACTTACTGACCAAACAATCCTATACTGAACATAAAAGGCCTTCCCCACCACCTACTGAACAAACAATCCTACAATGAACATGTAAGGCCCTTCCCCAACACTTACTGACCAAACAATCCTTTACTGAACATGTAAGGCCTTCCCCTTCACTTACTGAACAAGCAATCCTAAACTGAACATATAAGGCCTTCCCCATCACTTACTGAAGAAACAATCCTATACTCAACATATAGGGCAGTTCATCATCACTGACTAAACAATCCTACACTGAACAAGGCAGGCCTTTCCCCATCACTTACTGACCAAACAATCCTATACTGAACATGTAAGGCCTTCCCTAACACTTACTGATCAAACAATCCTATACTGAATATGTAAGGTCTTTCCCACCGCTTACTGACCAAACGATCCTACACTGAACATGTAAGGCCTTCCCATCACTTACTGACCAAACAAGGACCTTACATGTTCAGTATATACTGAACATATAGGGCAGTTCATCATCAATGACCAAACAATCCTACACTGACCATGTAAGGCCTTCCCCAACACTTCCTGACCAAACAATCCTATACTGAACATGTAAGGTCCTTCCCATCACTTACTGACCAAACAATCCTACACTGAACATATAAGGCCTTCCCATCACTTACTGACCAAACAATCATATACTGAACATATAGGGCAGTTCATCATCACTGACCACACAATCCGATACTGAACATGTAATGCTCTTCCCGTCACTTACTGACCAAACAATCATATATTGAACAAGGCAGGCCCTTCACCATCACTTGTTGACCATTCAATACTGTACTGAACAAGGCAGGCCCTTCACCATCACTTATTGACCAAACAATCCTTTACTGAACATGTAAGGCCTTCCAAATCACTTACTGAAGAAACAATCCTATACTGAACATATAAGGCCTTCCCATCACTTACTGACCAAACAATCCTACACTGAGAGAGAGAGATAATGTTGCTTATAGCCCAGCCGACCGCAAAGGGCCACATCAGGGCTGTCACCAGTTAAAATCAACTCACAAGTCATTATGAAAAAAAAAAAAAAAAAAAAAAACAACTTTCATACATCTCTTTAAATGACATCTTCTAAAACGCACCAGAAACTTTGTTAAAAATCTTTCTTCCGTAAAATCTTAAATCAGATGAAAAATGTTAATCTCTCTCAAAAACTCAAAGATCACATCAGGCGGGACATCTCTGAACAGGATTTTCATGGACTCGGCTGTAAAATGTTTGTGTCTCACATCGTGCAAGTCCCAACACTCTAAAAGAATATGTTTCATTGTGAGTGGCACATGACATGGAATGCACCACGGCGCTTCTTCACTCTTTAAAAGGTATGAATGGGTAAAATACGAATGGCCGGTGTGCAGCCGGCACAGAACTGTTTCTTCTTTACGACCACCAGATGTAGATGGGAGGAACTCTTTAAGGTTTGGACGGATCTGAAAGAGTTTGTTATCCGTCTGTGTATTCCAATCCTCCTGCCAGAGGTCTCTCACATAATAATTAATTTTGGGTTTCAGATCTGAGCAAGGGATATATATGTTGGACAATTTCTCTCTTGTGGCATTCTTAGCTAAACGATCAACCATTTCGTTACCTCCGATGCCAACATGACCAGGAACCCAAGCCAGAATAATGTTGTAACCATCCACTTTCAACTTGCTAAAAAGTTCAAAGAAATGTAAAAGTTCTGGAAGCTGAAGGTTGCGGCCAGCTATGGCCTCCAAAGCTGACAGCGAATCCGACAGAACCAGAAAGTCCCTCTTGGTAGATTGTGAAATTATTTTCAACGCCAGAATCAGAGCAGTAAGTTCAGCAGAATAGACAGAAGCATCTGGAGGTATATGTTTTAACAGTATCTGAGAAGGAGCACCAGGGCAATAGGCTGCACAGGCCACTCCATCCTCAGACTTGGAACCGTCAGTGAAAATTTTCTGACAGGATGGAAATTTTGAACAGAGGTCAGCATACAAGACCTTGTATGCCTGAGAGCTGGTAGACTCTTTACGAAAAGCTGCAAGATCAAAACGAATCTCTGGTGTGAAAAAGGTCCACGGAGGCTGATCCGGAAATTTGGAAAAATCCGACACAACTCCTAGGTCTAGACCTGCATTCCGCGCGTGAGGCTGCATACGGACACCAAACGGCGGAATACAGTTAGGGATGGTTTCGAATTTGCTTTGAAACTGGGGGTCAAAGACACAGTCATAGGCAGGATTCTGTGGTTCTGAGAACAATCTGATATAGTAATTTAGAGACATTTTCAGCCTGCGGTTGGACAGTGAGGGTTCACCTGCCTCTGCGTACAGGGGTGGTGCGGAATGCTCCAAGACGAAGCCCTTGATGGTGGATAGGGTCCAAGTGTTTTAGGTAAGACGGTCTTGCAGAGCCGTATACAGCACAACCATAGTCCAGTTTGGAGCGGACCAAGGCTCTGTAGAGGTGCAGCAAAGTTTTCTTATCAGCGCCCCAGTCAGTGTGTGCTACGACCCGCAGAATATTCAGAGCTTTCTGGCAAGAGGTTTTGAGGTTTTTGATGTGGCTGAGAAAGTTGAGTTTTTGATCAAAAATAACTCCTAGGAATTTGGCTTCTTTTACAGCTGGAATGGTGGACTTATCAGACAAATTTCAGGATCAGCAAAAAATTGACGAAAATTGTGAAAATGGATTGACTGAGTTTTGGTACGTGAGAAGGTAAACCCGTTTTCCTCGGCCCACTATTGTATCTTGTTGACACAAATTTGGAGTCGACGCTGTACGCTGGCGTAAGAAGCTCCAACTGCGTACAGCGCAAAATCGTCAACAAACAGTGAGGACTCAGAACCCTGGCTTACAGATTTCACTATGTCGTTGATTTTAATGCTGAAAAGGGCAGGAGAAAGGATGCTCCCTTGAGGGACACCCAACTCCTGCCCATGGATGTCAGAGAGTGTGGTGCCAACACGCACCTGGAACTGTCGATCAGCAAAAAAGTTCTGTATAAACAGAGGCAGGTGACCACGGAAACCAAGTCTGTGCAGGTCCAGAAGAATTCCTGATTTCCATGTGGTGTCATACGCTTTTTCGAGGTCGAAAAAGATAGCAACCACATGCTGTTTATTGACAAAGGCATTGCGGATGGTGGTTTCCAGGCGGATTAGATGGTCAACTGTCGAGTGGTATTTACGGAACCCGCACTGTTCACTGGCCAAAAGGCCAATGGTTTCCAGCTTCCACATCAGACGGGAGTTGACCATCTTCTCCATCAACTTACAGAGGCAGCTAGTCAGAGCTATTGGACGATAGTTGGAAGGGTTGGTAAGATCCTTTCCAGGTTTTGGAATTGGAATGATCAGGGCTTTCCGCCAGGAGGGCGGAAAGTACCCTGTGGTCCAGATATGGTTGTATACTTTAAGAAGAGTCTGGAGACAGCTTTCTGGAAAATGTTTCAAAACCTGATAATGAATATCATCCAGACCAGGGGCAGAATCAGTGCAGGTTTGTAAAGCTGTTTTCAGTTCATTGATTGAAAAAGGGAGATTGTAGGCTTCAGAGTTGTCTGGTGTGAAATTACATAAAGATTTCTCTCTGAGTTGTTTGTTTTTTAAAAAGGCTGCAGATTTATTTGAAGATGAGGAGTTCTGTTGGATGGTGGAGGCCAACAGATTGGCAACAGCTTGTTTGTCAGTGATCAGAGCATCGGCAAGTTTCAAGTGATGAATGGAGGGGTTGGTGTTTTTCCCTTTGATTTTTCTGATGATGTTCCAGACTTTTTTCTCTGAAGTTATAGATGTCAGCCCGGAGAAAAAGTTTCTCCAAGACTGACGTTTACTGATTTTGAAAGTGTGTCTCGATTTGGCGCGGAGTTTCTGATGGGCTCGAGCGTTGGGACCTGAAGGTCGTTGGTATACCTGACGCTGAGCCCGTTTGCGAACTTTTGAAATTTGTTGGCAGTCTGAATTAAACCAGGGTGTTTTTGGCATTTGGAGTTTGTCGGAAGACAGTGGAATACAGGTTTTAGCACAGTTTATCACAGTATTGGTCAGAGATTCTGCTGGGTCTGGACTCTGAAGAAAATCAGTGTCCTGGAATTCTTTTGAAAATTGGTTACAAAAAGATTCCAGTTGGCCTTCTTATAATTAAGATGTTGTGAGACAGAGATGTTTTTAGTTAATATGGGCTGTAGAAGAACAGGGAAATGGTCACTTCCGTGCAGATCGTCATGGACAGACCACTCATAGTCCAGGACCAGCGAGGGGTCACAAATCGACAAATCTAAACACGAAAGTGAACCTGTGGAGGAGTGGAGGTAAGTTGGAGCTCCATCGTTCAGACAACACAAATCAAAGTCTGAAAGGACATCCTCAAGAAGCAGACCTCTGGATGACGAACTGACACTACCCCAAAGAGGATTGTGACCATTGAAGTCACCCAACAGCAAAAAAGGTCGAGGAAGTTCTCTGATCAGACTGACAAGGTCCTGACGACAGACCGGGGCAGAAGGTGGCAGATAAAGTGAGCAGATTGTAACAGTCTTGTGGAGAGTGACTCTCGCAGCTACAGCCTGAAGGGAGGTAGTCAGAGCGACAGGACTAAACAGCAAAGTTTTATGTAAAAGAAGGGCAACACCGCCTGACAGTCCCAATGTGGATGGTTGTGCAGGTTTAGAAAGAATATTAAAGCCAGAAAGAGTGAAGGTCTTCTGGCTTTGAATTTTAGTTTCCTGAAGAGCCACGACGGAAGGTTTTACAGTTTGACACAGAAGCTGCAGCTCCTCAAAATTTGAATTTAGGCCACGGATATTCCAATGGATTAGTTTACTACTATCCATGGTGCAGAGGATGAATAGGAGAGAAATCAAGTCATCTCCTCATCATCGTCTGCGTTCAGTGGAGCAAATTTATTGCTTAGTTTCACTGGACTGTTTGGGTCTTCAGACCTGCTGGCAGACTTGCCCACAGGTGAAGAAGGTCTGGATTTTGGAGATGGTGGAGGTTTCTTCCTCATCTCCACCATCTCCACACTCGGTTGAACTCCCTTGCCCGCACGGGCACCGCTCAAGGAAGTTCGAGGCGGGAGGCCTGGCTTTTTCATCTGCCCAGCAGCAGATGGAGTAGACTGCTGGGCAGTCTGAGGGGTGGCGGATTTTTTGCCTCCACCAGGGGCACCCACTTTGGGTTGGGAGGTGGTGGACTTGCTTCCACCCGAGCTTAACGGTCTTCCTTGTAATGTCTTTGAGAAAATAAATTCATCAGTCTGGCAGCAGACTGAACGGGTCGATACTTTCTTTATTGCCGAAGCATATGAAGACGCTGTTGGCGTTTGACTGCCAACAACCTGCTTACGTGCCTCAAGAAATGAGATCTTCTTTTCTGTTCTAACTTTCTGAATGTTGGACTCCTGAATCCAAACAGGGCAGTTGCGTGAAGAGGAGGGATGGTCGCCACCGCAGTTCGCACAATGCGCCGGGTCTTTACACGGCCCATCATGGGTTGCCTTGCAACAAACACCACACACCTCCTGCCCAGAACAGCGGTCTCTGACATGTCCAAACTTCTGGCATCTGAAACACCTCAACGGGGATGGGACATACAGTTGGACACGGACATTTAGGTACCCTACTTTAATGACCGGAGGCAGCACAGGGTTGCAGAATGTCAGAAAGAGGGTGTTGGTGGGCACTCTTTCTGCACCTTTTTTGACTGTCACCCTATGCACCTCTGTCACACCTTGGGATGTAAGTTCTGTCTTGATCTCCGCCTCTGAGACACCTTTAAGATCTGGGCATCGAATCACTCCCTTAGAGGAATTCAGCTGTTTATGGGGAGTCACCCGGATCTCTCTGTCTACCAGGTTTGTAGCTTTCAGCAGCTGCTCTGATTGTTTCTTACTCTTGCATTGGATAAGAAACGTACCATTTCGGAGTCGTTTTATTGACTGTGGGTCTCCTGCAATACCTTGAAAGCCCTTCTGTATTGCAAACGGGCTTAGTGCAGAAATTGGTTTGTCCTGCTCCTTGCTTTCCATTACTAGCCAAGAGGACCAAAATCCTGACATCTTCCTTGTTTCTAAATCGGAATCTGAGTCTGTATCACACTCCTGCGACATTCTTCGTGAAATTAGATTCACCTTTCTTTTTTGGGGGGATGCTTGTTTGGTAAAGAAGCCATAGTTATAAGAATAAAATTTCATCTCTCCCTTACACACCCACCATGGAGTCCAACTAAGGGGCCAGGGCCAAGAACTCATTATCTTGACCCCTTCCAGGTTTCAGGAGAGATATACAACAGACAGAAACCTACCAACCCTATCCCCCCTGATCGTGCCCAACTCCCGGGAACAGAGAGCTGAGCATTGCAGGGGTTACCTGGGCCAGCCGGAGAAATGCCTGTTTTGACCCAGCCCCATGAAGGGGAAGCCGATTGATACACCCGGGCCAGAGTGTACCCCCTGTCTAGGAGAGGTCCGAGCCAAAGTGATGTGTTGAGGGCGCTGGCCCTCTCAATCACCAGGATCTCATTCCCCTCCGTCACAGGTCGCACCGCACGGCAAACGCGGCGGATCTTAAGAAGACCACAGAGAGAAAAAGAGTGTGGAAAAGAAGACTTGAAGGGGAGACGAAGATAGAAAAGACCCAAATAAGAAAGGCAGAAAACAAGAAAAGGAGAAAGGCGGGTTACTATTAGTCAGGATCCTCACCCTTAGCCTATCTGACATGGGAAGCCCTACCAGGGGCATCAATTCCTTACCACGTTGTGCTTAGGCCAGATAGCATCCTGACTTTTCAGGCCTAGAAGCAATGTAAAGAAGACCAGCCTATCGTCAAGTATTGATGCCCCCGCAAGCAAAGCCTAAGGGATCACAGGACCACGCAAGCCCTCCGACCACAGCAAGGTTGCAACCCCCGGAGGGAATCCTACACTGAACATGTAAGGCCTCCCAAATCACTTACTGACCAAACAATCCTATACTGAACATGTAACGCCCTTCCCATCACTTACTGACCAAACAATCCTTTACTGAATATGTAAGGCCTTCCCCACGACTTACTGACCAAACAATCCTATACTGAACATATAACACCCTTCCCATCACTTACTGACCAAACAATCCTATACTGAACATATAAGGCCTTCCCATCATTTACTGACCAAACAATCCTACACTGACCATGTAAGGCCTTTTCCATCACTTACTGACCAAACAATCATATACTGAATATACAGGGTAATTCATCATCACTGACCAAACCAACCTACACTGACCATGTAAGGCGTCCCAATCACTTACTGACAAAACAATCCTATACTGAACATATAAGGCCTTCCAATCACTTACTGACCAAACAATCCTATACTCAACATATAAGGCCTTCCAATCACTTACTGACCAAACAATCCTATACTGAACAAATAAGGCCTTCCCATCACTTACTGACCAAACAATCCTATACTGAAAATATAAGGCCTTCCCATCACTTACTGACCAAACACTCCTATACTGAACATATAAGGCCTTCCCATCACTTACTGACCAAACAATCATATACTGAGCATATAAGGCCTTCCCATCACTTACTGACCAAACAATCCTATACTGAACATATAAGACCTTTCCATACACTTACTGACCAAACAATCCTCACTGAACATTAAGGCTCTTCCCATCACTTACTGACCAAACAATCCTATACTAACATAAGGGTAGTCCATCATCACTGACCAAACAATCCTAACTGAGATAGGATAAGACTATGTTTGCTTATAGCCCAACCAACCTCAATGGCACATCATGGTGTCACGGACTTAATCACTCACAATCATTAACAAAAAAAAAATCAAAAAAAAAAAAGCCTTTCACACATCTCTATTAAATGACACTTCTAGAAATGCAACATAAGCTCATTAAAACACTCTTTCTTCTGCCTAAAATCCTTATGAACATGTAATGGCCTCCCATCACTTACTGACAAACAATCACTATAACTGAACATATAAGCTTGACCCATCACTTACTGGAAAACATCCTTACACTCAACATATTAAGGCCTTCCCATCACTTGATCTACCAAAACAATACTTTACTGAAATAGTAGGTCCATCATCTCACTGACCAAACAATCCTATACTGAACATAGGAGGCCTTCAATATCACTTACTGACCAACAATCCTAACTGACAATGTAAGGCTTTCCCCACACTTACTGACCAAACAATCATAACTGAACATGTAAGGCCTTCCATCATTACTGACCAAAAAATCCTACACTGAACCATTAAGGCTTCATCATTACTGACCAAACAATCCTATACTGAACATTAAGCCTCTCCATCACTTACTGACAAACAATCCTATAACTGAACATTAGGCCTTCCCCATCACTTACTGAAAAACAATCCTATACTGAAACATAGGAAGGTCCTTCACCACTGACAAACAATCCTAACGAACATAGAGGCCTTCCCCATCACTTACTGACCAAATAATCTATACTGAACATGTAGGCCTTCCTCACTCACTGACAAACAATCCTGTACTGAAATGTAAGGCTCTTCCATCACTACTGACCAAACAATCCTACACTGACATGTAAGGCTCTTCACCATCACTTACTGACCAAACAATCATTACTGAACATGTAAGGCCTTCCATCACTTTACTGACCAAACAATCCTATACTGAACATGTAAGGCCTTCCCATCACTTACTGAAAAACAATCCTATACTGAACATGTAAGGCCTTCCCATCACTTACTGACCAACAATCCTTATGAAATGTAAGGCCTCCCCTCACTTACTGAAGAAACAATCCTATACTGAACATATAGGCAGTTCATCATCACTGACAAACAATCCTAACTGAACAAGGCAGGCCTTTCCCATCACTTACTGACCAAACAATCCTATACTGAACATGTAAGGCCTTCCCTAACACTTACTGATCAAACAATCCTGTACTGAATATGTAAGGTCTTTCCCACCGCTTACTGAACAAACAATCCTACACTGAACATGTAAGGCCTTCCCAATCACTTATTGACCAAACAATCCTATACTGAACATTAGGGCAGTTTCATCATCACTGACCAAACAATCCTACATGACCATTAAAAGCCTTCCCCATCACCTCACATACCGAACAATCCGATACTGAAATGTAAGGCCTTCCCTACACTTACTGACCAAACAATCCTATTACTGAAATGTAAGGCCTTCCCATTCATTACTGACCAAACAATACTATCACTGACATTAAGGCCTTCCAATCACTTACTGACCAAACAATCCTGCACTGAACATAAGGCCGTCCCATCACTTACTGATCAAACAATCCTATACTGAACATTAAAGGCCTTCCCATCACTTACTGACCAAACAATCCGATACTGAACATAGTAAGGCCTTCCCATCACTTACTGACCAAACAATCCTATACTGAACATGATAAGGCCTTCCCATCACTTACTGACCAAACAATCCTATACTGAACATATAAGGCCTCCCATCACTTACTGACCAAACAATCCTATACTGAACATATAAGGCCTTCCCTTCACTTACTGACCAAACAGATCCTATACTGAACATATAAGGCCTTCCCATCACTTACTGACCAAACAATCCTATACTGAACATGTAACGCCCTTCCCATCATTACTGACAAAACAATCATATATAACATAGAGGCCCTTCCATACATTGTATGACCATCATACTGTAAAAAAGGCAGCCCTTCCCTCACACTCAACATATAAGGCCTTCCCATCACTTGCTCACCAAATAATCTATTTACTGAAATATAAGGCCTTCCTTCACTTACTACCAAACAATCTTATAACTGAACAAGGCAGGCCTTTCCATCACTTACTGACCAAACAATCCTATACTGACCATGTAAGGTCTTCCCATCACTTACTGACCAAACAATCTATACTGAACATGTAAGGCCTTCCCATCATTACTGACCAAACAATCCTAAACATGACCATTAGGCCTTTCCCATCACTTACTGACCAAAACAATCCTATACTGAACATGTAAGGCCTTCTCCATCACTTTTGACCAAACAATCCTATACTGAACATAAAGGCCTTCCACATCACCTTACTGAACAAACAATCCTACATATGAACATGTAAGGCCCTTCCCTTCACTTATGACCAAACAATACTTTACTGAAAGAAGGCCCTTCCCTCACTTACTGAACAACAATCCTAAACTAACATATAGGCCTTCCCCATCACTTACTGAAGAAAAATCTTATACTCAACATATAAGGCAGTTCTATCATCACTGACCTAAACAATACTACACTGAACAAGGCAGGCCTTTCCCCATCACTTACTGACCAAACAATCCTATACTGAACATGTGAGGCCTTCCCTATACACTTACTGATCAAACAATCCTATACTGAATATGTAAGGTCTTTCCCACCATTACTGACCAAACAATCCTACACTGAACCATGTAAGGCCTTCCATCACTTACTGACCAAACAATCCTATAGTGAACATTAGGGCATTCATCCATCCTATGACCAAACAATCCTACACTGACCATTAAAGGCCTTCCCTCATCCTTACTGACCAAACAATCCTATACTGAACATCTAAGGCCTTCCCCAACACTTACTGACCAAACAATCCTATACTGAACATGTAAGGTCCTTCCCACTGCTTACTGACCAAACAATCCTATACTGAACATATAAGGCCTTCTCATCACTTACTGACCAAATAATCATATACTGAACATATAGGGCAGTTCATCATCACTGACCACACAATCCGATACTGAACATGTAATGCTCTTCCTGTCACTTACTGACCAAACAATCATATATTGAACAAGGCAGGCCCTTCACCATCACTTGTTTACCATTCAATACTGTACTGAACAAGGCAGGTCCTTCACCATCACTTATTGACCAAACAATCCTTTACCGATCATGTAAGGCCTTCCAAATCACTTACTGAAGAAACAATCCTATACTGAACATATAAGGCCTTCCCATCACTTACTGACCAAACAATCCTACACTGAACATGTAAGGCCTCCCAAATCACTTACTGACCAAACAATCCTATACTGAATATGTAAGGCCTTCCCTACCACTTACTGACCAAACAATCCTATACTGAACATGTAATGCCCTTCCCATCACTTACTGACCAAACAATCCTATACTGAGCATATAAGGCCTTTCCATCACTTACTGACGAAACAATCCTGTACTTAACATATAAGGCCTTCCCATCACTTACTGACCAAACAATCCTATACTGAACATATAGGGTAGGTCATCATCACTGACCAAACAATCCTATACTGAACATGTAATGCCCTTCCCATCACTTACTGACAAAACAATCATATATTAACAAGGCAGGCCCTTCACCATCAATTGTTGACCATTCAATACTGTACTGAAAAAGGCAGGCCTTTCCCCACACTCAACATATAAGGCCTTCCCCATCACTTGTCCACCAAATTATCTTATACTGAATATGTAAGGCCTTCTCCGTCACTGACCAAACAATCCTAAACTGAACAAGGCAGGCCTTTCAACATCACCTACTGACCAAACAATCCTACACTGAACATGTAAGGCCCTTCCCCATCACTTATTGACCAAACAATCCTTTACTGAACATGTAAGGCCTTCCCCATCACTTAGGGACCAAACAATCCTATACTAAACATATAAGGCCTTCCCATCACTTACTGACCAAACAATCTTATACTGAACATATAGCGCAGTTCATCATCACTGACTAAAAAGTCCTACACTGACCATGTAAGGCCTTTTCCATCACTTACTGACCAAACAATCCTACACTGAACATGTAAGATCTCCGTCACTGACCAAACAATCCTAAACTGAATATGTAAGGTCCTTCCCCATCACTTATTGACCAAACAATCCTATACGAAACAAGGCTGGCCCTTTCCCATCACTTCTTGATCAAACAATCTTACACTAAACATGTAAAGCCCTTCCCCATCACTTACTGACCAAACAATCCTACACTGACTATGCAAGCCTCTTCCTCATCATTTACTGACCAAATAATCCTTTACTGAACATGTAAAGCCTTCCCCATCACTTACTGACCAGACAATTCTATACTGAACATATAAGGCCTTCCCCATCACTTGGTCACCAAATAATCTTACACTGAACATGTAAGGCCCTTCCACATCACTGACTAAATAATCCTAAACTGAACATGTAAGGCCCTTCCCCATCACTTACTGACCAAACAATCCTATACTAAACAAGGCAGGCCCTTCCCCATCACTAACTGACCAAACAATCCTACAGTGACTATGTAAGGCTCTTCCTCATCACTTACTGACCAAACAATCCTATACTGAACATGTAAGGCCTTCCCCAACACTTACTGACCAGACAATTCTATACTGAACATGTAAGGTCTTTGCAATCACTTGTTGACCAAACAATCCTATACTGAACATATAAGGCCTTCCCATCACTTACTGACCAAACAATCCTATACTGAACATATAGGGCAGTTCATCATCACTGACCACACAATCCGATACTGAACATGTAATGCATTTCCCATCACTTTCTGACCAAACAATCATATACTGAACAAGGCAGGCCTTCACCATCACTTGTTGACTATTCAATACTGTACTGAACAAGGCAGGTCCTTCACCATCACTTATTGACCAAACAATCCTTTACTGAACATGTATGGCCTTCCAAATCACTTACTGAAGAAACAATCCTATACTGAACATATAAGGCCTTCCCATCACTTACTGACCAAACAATCCTACACTCAACATGTAAGGCCTTCCCATCACTTACTGACCAAACAATCCTATACTGAACATGTAACGCCCTTCCCATCACTTACTGACCAAACAATCCTATACTGGACATGTAAGGCCTTCCCCAACACTTACTGACCAAACAATCCTATACTGAACATGTAATGCCCTTCCCATCACTTACTGACCAAACAAGCCTATACTGAACATGTAAGGCCTTCCCACCACTTACTGACCAAACAATCCTATATTGAACATATAGGGCAGTTCATCATCACTGACCACACAATCCGATACTGAACATGTAATGCTCTTCCCGTCACCTACTGACCAAACAATCATATATTGACCAAGGCAGGCCCTTCATCATCATTTGTTGACCATTCAATACTATACTGAACAAGGCAGGTCCTTCACCATCACTTATTGACCAAACAATCCTTCACTGAACATGTAAGGCCGTCCCCTTCACTTACTGAAGAAACAATCCTATACTGAACATATATGGCCTTCCCATCACTTACTGACCAAACAATCCGATACTGAACATGTAAGGCCTTCCCCATCACTTACTGACCAAACAATCCTATACTGAACATGTAACGCCCTTCCCATCACTTACTGACCAAACAATCCTATACTGAACATGTAAGGCCTTCACACCACTAACTGACCAAACAAACATATACTGAACATACAGGGCAATTCATCATCACTGACGAAACAATCCTACACTGACCATGTAAGGCCTCCCCCATCACTTACTGACCAAACAATCCTATACTGAACATATAAGGCCTTCCCCATCACTTACTGACCAAACAATCCTATACTGAGCATATAAGGCCTTCCCCATCACTTACTGACCAAACAATCCTATACTGAACATATAAGGCCTTCCCAAATCACTTACTGACCAAACAATCCTATACTCAACATATAAGGCCTTCCCATCACTTACTGACCAAACAATCCTATACTCAACATATAAGGCCTTCCCAAATCACTTACTGACCAAACAATCCTATACTGAACATATAAGGCCTTCCCCTTCACTTACTGACCAAACAATCCTATACCGAACATATAAGGCCTTCCCATCACTTACTGACCAAACAATCATATATATAACAAGGCAGGCCCTTCACCATCAATTGTTGACCATTCAATACTGTACTGAAAAAGGCAGGCCCTTCCCCACACTGAACATATAAGGCCTTCCCCATCACTTGTCCACCAAATTATCTTATACTGAATATGTAAGGCCTTCTCCGTCACTGACCAAACAATCCTAAACTGAACAAGGCAGGCCTTTCAACATCACCTACTGACCAAACAATCCTACACTGAACATATAAGGCCTTCCCCATCACTTGTTCACCAAACAATCCTATACTGAACATGAAAGGCCTTCCCCATCACTGACCAAACAATCCTATACTGAACAAAGCACGCCTTTCACCATAACTTACTGACCAAACAATCCTATACTAAACATGTAAAGCCTTTTCCATCACTGACCAAACAATCCAATACTGAAGATGTGAGGCCCTTCCCCACCACTTGCTGACCAAACAATCCTATACTGAACATGTAACGCCCTTCACCATCACTGACCAAACAATCGTATACTGAACATGTAAGGCCCTTCCCCATCACTTACTGACCAAACGATCCTATACTGAACATGTAAGGCCCTTCCACATCACTGACCAAACAATCCTATACTGTAAACAAGTTGGGTATTTTTTGCTCCCATAAGAAAACCTAACACAGTGTAACTTTTATTCAAGACTGGCACAGCCTTTTAAACTTGAATAAAGTCAGACAAATACATAGACAAACAATCTAATAGTGGGGGAAAAAACAAGCGCAGGCCAACAACTGAACTATCTTCATAGTAATGACTTGGCAAAGATTTGGACTTAAGGAGGGAGGGGGGGGGGGGGGATTTGAAGATGGAGAAACTGGGAACATGAAATTAAGAAAATATGTTACAGATATGAAAACTCTTCACTAGCTGCATAAGGGAACCATCGCAATCCCTTTTGAAGGCAGATATATTTGTATTGCCTGCTCCGAGGCCTTTCGTCCGCTGGGTCGGACTCATCAGGGAGACACGGCTGGTTGTGTCTGCGCTCCTGGCGTCAAATAGAGACACACCACAGTCCATAATACTGTGGTGTTCTCACCACCAAGGGTGCAAAAAAGAATCCAATAGCACCCCCTTCTCCATCACTTGTTGACCAAACAATCCCATACTGAATAAGACAGGCCCTTCACCAGCACTTTCTGACAAAACAATCCCATACTGAACATGTAAGGCCCTTCCGCATCACTCACCAAACAATCCTATACTGAACAACGCAGGCCCTTCTCATCACTTACTGACCAAACAATCCTATAAGGAACATGTAATGCCCTTCCCATCACTTGTTAATGGAACAATCCTATACTGAACAAGGCAGGGCCTTCCCATCTTCTGCTGACCAAACAATCCTATGCTGAAGAAGGAAGGCCCTTCCCCATCACGTGTTGACCAAACAATCCTATACTGAACATGTAAGGTCCTTCCCCATCAGTTGTTAACAAAACAATCCTATAATGAACAAGGCAGGCCCTTACCCATCATTGACCAAACAATCACATACTGAACTTCACCATCACTTACTGACCAAACAATCCTAAACTGAACACGGCACGCCGTTCCCCATCACTTGTTGACCAAACAATCCTATACTGAAAATGTAAGGCCCTTCACCATCACTTACTGATCAAACAGCCCTATACTGAACGTGTAAGGCCCTTCGATAAGATAAGATAATGTTGCTTATAGCCCAGCCGACCGCAAGGGGCCACATCAGGGCTGTCACCACGTTAAAATCAACTCACAAGTCATTAAAAAAAAAAAAAAAAAAAAAAAAAAAACCTTTCACACATCTCTTTAAATGACATCGTCTAGAAACGCACCAGAAACTTCGTTAAAAATCTTTCATCCGTAAAATCTTAAATCAGATGAAAAATGTTAATCTCTCTCAAAAACTCAAAGATCACGTCAGGCGGAACATCCCTGAACAGGATTTTCATGGACTCTGCTGTAAAATGTTTGTGTCTCACATCGTGCAAGTCCCAACACTCTAAAAGAATATGTTTCATTGTGAGTGGCACATGACATGGAATGCACCACGGAGCTTCCTCATTCTTTAAAAGGTACGAATGGGTAAAATACGAATGGCCGGTGTGCAGCCGGCACAGAACTGTTTCTTCTTTACGGCCACCAGACGTAGATGGGAGGAACTCCTTAAGGTTTGGACGGATCTGAAAGAGTTTGTTATCCGTCTGCGTGTTCCAATCCTCCTGCCAGAGGTCTCTCACATAATCATTAATTTTGGGTTTCAGATCTGAGCAAGGGATATAAATATTGGACAATTTCTCTCTTGTGGCATTCTTGGCTAAACGATCAACCATTTCGTTCCCTCCGATGCCAACATGACCAGGAACCCAAGCGAGAATAATGTTGTAACCATCCGCTTTCAACTTGCTAAAAAGCTCAAAGAAATGTAATAGTTCTGGATGCTGAAGGTTGCGGCCAGCTATGGCCTCCAAAGCTGACAGCGAATCCGACAGAACCAGAAAGTCCCTCTTGGTAGATTGTGAAATTATTTTCAATGCCAGAACCAGAGCAGTAAGTTCAGCAGAATAGACAGAGGCATCTGGAGGTATATGTTTTAACAGTATCTGAGAAGGAGCACCAGGGCAATAGGCTGCACAGGCCACTCCATCCTCAGACTTGGAACCGTCAGTGAAAATTTTCTGACAGGATGGAAATTTTGAACAGAGGTCAGCATACAATGCCTTGTATGCCTGAGAGCTGGTGGACTCTTTACGAAAAGCTGCGAGATCAAAACGAATCTCTGGTGTGAAAAAGGTCCACGGAGGCTGATCCGGAAACTTGGAAAAATCCGACACAACTCCTAGGTCTAGACCTGCATTCCGCGCGTGTGGCTGCATACGAACACCAAACGGCGGAATACAGTTAGGGTTGTTTTCGAATTTGTTTTGAAACTGGGGGTCAAAGACACAGTCATAGGCAGGATTCTGTGGTTCTGAGAACAGTCTGATGTAGTAATTTAGAGACATTTTCAGCCTGCGGTTGGACAGTGAGGGTTCACCTGCCTCTGCGTACAGGCTGTACACAGGGGTGGTGCGGAATGCTCCAAGACAGAGACGAAGCCCTTGATGGTGGATAGGGTCCAAGAGTTTCAGATAAGAGGGTCTTGCAGAGCCGTACACAGCACAACCATAGTCCAGTTTGGAGCGGACCAGGGCTCTGTAGAGATGCAGCAAAGTTTTCTTATCAGCGCCCCAGTCAGTGTGTGCTACGACCCGCAGAATATTCAGAGCTTTCTGGCAAGAGGTTTTGACATTTTTAATGTGGCTGAGAAAGTTGAGTTTTTGATCAAAAATAACTCCAAGGAATTTGGCTTCTTTTACAGCTGGAATGGTGGACTTGTCCAGACGAATTTCAGGATCAGCAAAAAATTGACGAAAATTGTGAAAATGGATTGACTGAGTTTTGGTACGTGAGAAGGTAAACCCGTTTTCCTCGGCCCACTGCTGGATCTTGTTGACACAAAGTTGGACAAATCTTAAATAAATGTTAGCGAACCGCCCAGAGAACGTGGACAAACGAGTCACAAGACGAAACACAACTAGTTTCGACCTCTTAGGTCTTCATCAGGTGAGACATTAACGAATAAAACAATGAAAATTCACTTAGCTTTGATCGCTTCAGATCACTTGGTAGGGTTCAGCGCAAGGACCTTCCTTGCGCTGAACCCTACCAAGTGATCTGAAGCGATCAAAGCTAAGTGAATTTTCATTGTTTTATTCGTTAATGTCTCACCTGATGAAGACCTAAGAGGTCGAAACTAGTTGTGTTTCGTCTTGTGACTCGTTTGTCCACGTTCTCTGGGCGGTTCGCTAACATTTATTTAAGATTTGTTTAGATTTCCGCCTGCAGTCCTCTCGCTTTGCAACAAAGTTGGAGTCGACGCTGTACGCTGGGGTAAGAAGCTCCAACTGCGTACAGCGCAAAGTCGTCAACGAACAGAGAGGACTCAGAGCCCTGGCTTACCGATTTCACAATGTCGTTGATTTTAATGCTGAAAAGAGCAGGAGAAAGGATGCTCCCTTGAGGGACACCCAACTCCTGCCCATGGATGTCAGAGAGTGCGGTGCCAACACGCACCTGGAACTGTCGATCAGCCAAAAAGTTCTGTATGAACAGAGGCAGGTGACCACGGAAACCAAGTCTGTGCAGGTCCAGAAGAATTCCTGATTTCCATGTGGTATCATACGCTTTTTCGAGGTCGAAAAAGATAGCGACCACATGCTGTTTATTGACAAAGGCATTGCGGATGGTGGTTTCCAGACGGATTAGATGGTCAACTGTCGAGTGGTATTTCCGGAAACCGCACTGTTGACTGGCCAAAAGGCCATCGGTTTCCAGCTTCCACATCAGACGGGAGTTGACCATCTTTTCCATCAACTTACAGAGGCAGCTAGTCAGAGCTATCGGACGATAGTTGGAAGGGTTGGTAAGGTCCTTTGCAGGCTTTGGAATTGGAATGATCAGGGCTTTCTGCCAGGAGGGCGGAAAGCACCCTGTGGTCCAGATATGGTTGTATACTTTAAGAAGAGTCTGGAGACAGCTTTCTGGAAAATGCTTCAAAACCCGATAATGAATATCATCCAGACCAGGGGCAGAATCGGTGCAGGTTTGTAAAGCTGTTTTCAGTTCATTGATTGAAAAAGGGAGATTGTAGGCTTCAGAGTTGTCTGATGTGAAATTGTATAAAGATTTCTCTCTGAGTTGTTTGTTTTTTAAAAATGCTGCAGATTTATTTGAAGATGAGGAGTTCTGTTGGATGGTGGAAGCCAACAGATTGGCAACAGCTTGTTTGTCAGTGACCAGAGCATCGGCAAGTTTCAAGTGATGAATGGAGGGGTTGGTGTTTTTCCCTTTGATTTTTCTGATGATGTTCCAGACTTTTTTCTTTGAAGTTTTTGACGTCAGCCCGGAGCAGAAGTTTCTCCAAGACTGACGTTTACTGATTTTGAAAGTGTGTCTCGATTTGGCGCGGAGTTTCTGATGGGCTCGAGCGTTGGGACCTGAAGGTCGTTGGTATACCCGACGCTGAGCCCGTTTGCGAACTTTTGAAATTTGTTGGCAGTCAGAATTAAACCAGGGTGTTTTGGGCATTTGGAGTTTGTTGGAAGACATTGGAATACAGGTTTTAGCACACTTTATCACAGTGTTAGTCAGAGATTCAGCTGGGTCTGGACTCTGAAGAAAATCAGTGTCCTGGAATTCTTTCAAAATATTGGTGGCAAAAAGATTCCAGTTGGCCTTCTTATAATTAAGATGTTGTGAGACAGAGATGTTTTCAGTTAATAAGGGTTTTAAAAGAACAGGGAAATGGTCACTTCCGTGCAGATCGTCATGGACAGACCACTCATAGTCCAGGACCAGCGAGGGGTCACAAATCGACAAATCTAAGCACGAAAGTGAACCTGTGGAAGAGTGGAGGTAAGTTGGAGCTCCATCGTTCAGACAACACAAATCAAAGTCTGAAAGGA
>JAMYXO010000308.1:0-54289 GCA_033310375.1 Conus canariensis | reverse complement strand
TTTTTTTTTTTAAAAAAAAAAAAGAGGCCCGGGCCCCCCCCCCCCCCCCCCCCCCCCCCCCCCCCCCCCCCCCCCCCCCCCCCCCCCCCCCCCCCCCCCCCCCCCCCCCCCCCCCCCCCCCCCCCCCCCCCCCCCCCCAAAAAAAAAAAAAAAAAAAAAAAAAAAAAAAAAAAAAAAAAAAAAAAAAAAAAAAAAAAAAAAAAAAAAAAAAAAAAAAAAAATAATTTTAAAAAAAAGGGGACGGAAATTTGAAGTTTGAAAAAAAAGAAAAAAAACAAAAAAAAAAAGAAAAAAGGAAGGAAATGGTTTTTTCCCCCCCAAAAACGCCCCCCCCCCTCGGGGCCCGGTGTGTGGGGGGGGGTTTGTTTTGGGGTGGGGGGGGGGGGGGGAAAAAAATTACCCCAGGCAAAAGAATGTTTTTAATTTTTTTGGCCCTTTTTTAAATTAACCTTTCTTCCCTTTTCCCCCCCTTTTTTTAAAATTTTTTTTCCCCCCCCTCACATACCCACAATAACCCCCTTTAAATACAACTATCCATTTTTTTGGGGAAAGGGATTCCCCTTTTTGGGTTAGCAAAAGGGAAACAAGATTCCAAACAATAACTCTTCGAAAACCAAACCCTTTAAACCCCTTGGCTAACCCCAACTCCCTTTTTGGCCCCTCCGAAACCCCTTTTTTTTTCCCCTTTTCTTCCCTCTTTCGGAAAACAAACCAGGGAAAAAGAGATTAATTTGGGGGAACAAGTTTTTTAAAGGGACTTTTTCCCCTTTTTCCCCCTTTTTTGGGCGTCGCCCCCCTTTTTTTTCCCTCAAAGAAAGTAAAAAAATGGGATGGCCAATTTTGGCCCCACCCCCCCCCCCCAAAAAAAAAAAAAAAATAAATATACAGACAAAAAAAATATGTTTTATTAAATTGCCGTTTAATTTAAAAAAATTTTAAATATACGAAGTCCCCAAGTAAAAATTAAAATTTGACCCCCCAAAAAGGGGTTCCGGGGAAAAACATAAACTTTACTTTATTTTTGTGTAACTAAACCCAACCTCCCCCCTTTTAGAAAAAATTAGGATTCCACTAAAGAAGATTTAAAAAAGGATCTTTTTTTAAAAAATTTTTTCCCGCTCCCGGTTTAAAAGAGATAAAAGGGACGTTTTTCAATAGTTTCCGGAAATCTGTTTAAATCATTTTTCTCTGGGGTTGGGAATTTTTATAACTTTTTAGAAATCGTCTAATTTACAAAATGGGGGAAAAAAAATTTGTTTTAATATTTTTTTTATTTTCCCCCCTCTCTTTTCCCTTTTTATTTTAAAAAAAGGGGGAGGAAAAAAATTTTAAAAAGGGGGTTTGGCGGGGCATGAAGTGAAAAAAAAAAAAAAAAATTTTTTGGGGGATGGGAGGGGGGGGGGGGTTTCCCTTTCTTTTTTGGGGTTTAAATTTTCCCGAGAGGGGAATAAAGGGTGTTGCTCGGTCGTTCTTCTCTGGTTGTCTTCTTGTTCCCAAAAAGATCACAATTTGGGGGTGGTCGATAATCATACACATAAACTCCAAAAAAAAAAAAAATTTAATTCTAAGAAAAACAAATTTTTAAAATAATGTTAGTCCAAAAAATTTTTCCAAAATGAAACGTTTGGATCAACAAGGGAATTTGTTTTCCCAAAAGTAGTAAACATATTTGATCTAGTCCATGGGGCGTGAAATAAAACTTACGGGGTTTCAAGGCCAAAAAAGATTCGAAGTTTCCCTTTTTCAAAAAAACTTTAGAATCTTGCTCTAAAACCCCCTGTTTAAAAGATTTTTTTTAACCCGACCTGCCCCGTGGAAATTTTTGTGGATTCGTTTGTTACAAGAATAAGTACCTGGAAAGTCGTTAAATCGCTTGTGTTTGGGTCTTGGAACGTTTAACTTCTCGGTTACAACCCCATTTAAAAAATAAAAAATTTTTTGGATCACGCAGCTCCTATTTTATGCATGAATTTTTAACCCTTTTCCGTTCCTTTATTATTTTACCCCTTTTTTCCTTTTATGGGGTTGGTTGTGAGGTGGGGGTGAGGGGGTTTTTACAGGGGCCGAGGAGGGTTGTTTGCAAACAGCAAAAGGGAAGGGGTTGGTCGATCTAGGCAAATGGGCTGACGCCCCCTCCGGACAGCGGTTTAAATTCCAGCATTTTATCTTGTTTTTGTGAGGGTTTATGGCAAAACACATTGCTCGTAAGTGTAAAAATGGTTGCAACTTTTGTAGTGGTTGTGGAAGGTTAAAATATTCTTTTTAAATTTTGTTACTCGTTTATATTGTATTTTCTTTTAAAATTCTTCTTGTGGGGGGTTGGGAGGGTGTTTTGTTAAGGTTTATGAGGGTTTTTTTATTTTCCTTTTTATTTTGAAAAGAAAATGCGTTAATTCGTTTTTCCCCTTTAACAAAGGGGCTCGTTCAGCCCTTCACTTTTTCCCTTTTCCTTGCGGCTCTTTCCCTCCTTACTCACTTTTCTCTTAACTAATCCTTCCTTGGTTAAACCAATAACTCTTTCACCCAAAATTAAATTTGCTCACAAGAATAAAAAACCCCACCCCCGTGCCGGCCTTTTTAACAAACACCAAGTTGCTATAAGTATACACCCTTCTTCCTCTAAATGCTTTCACCCTGGATGGGGGGGGGGGTTTGACGAGGGGGGGGAAAAAGAAAAGGGGGGAAGAGATGAAAGGGGAAATAAAAATAAAAAAAAATTTTTAGATTCACTGGCTTAGATAGCCACTGACGTTGGCCGGACTTCTTTCCGCTCCTTGGACGTCAAATTTGTACTGCTGTAGAAGCTAGATGCCTTTACCATGTGGGTTTGAAAGAAATGAGTAGGAACTCTTTAGGCAAGAGAAGAAGGTTAAGGAAATATGGAATAGTACTCACAAGAGAAGTAAAAAAAAGAAAAAAAAAAGATGAAGAACGGAAAGAAGTTGCCTGTGTCCTTGATTTGAACTAGACAACAACAAGAGGAAAAGGCAATAAGGTATATCGACGGGCCGTGTGGTGCCTCTGCTCTGAAATGCTTTCACGCGCATGAGAGTGAGAGAGAGTGAGAGAGAGAGTGAGGGTGTGGCAGGAGATCTGAGAGATGACGGTGAGAGAGACGATGAGGCGAGTGAGAGAAGAGAGGAGGGAGCGAGAGAAGACGAGATGGGAGAAGAGCGGGAGGAGCTGGCGGAGAGGGGATAGAGATGAGGAGAGAGGATGTGAGCAGAGGAGGGGATGAGTGGGGGGAGCGGGAGAGAGAAGAAAGAGGAGGAGAAGGGGTCGAGAGTAGTGTGTCGAGAGGAGAGAGAGGAGAGTATGGTGTAGCGAGAAGAGAGAGAGGAGAGAGGTGGAGAGGAAACTTTGTGGTACTCAACAATTAAATCCATAATATTAAACAATGTTTGTCTTCCAGTGTATCCGTGCCAATTCTACTTTGTTTTTAGCTACATATGGTAAGACCACACTCTTTGGTTAAATTGATGAGGATATTAGATCAATTGCATGCTGCAAAGGATCATACTCCTCGAAACAACATTTGCATCTGCAACTAGGACCTTAACATGAGAGGGAGATGAGAGAGGAGAGAGACGTGAGGAGAGAGAGCGAGGATGATGAGGGAGGTGGAGAGAGAAGAGTGGGGAGAGAGACTGAGATGATGGGAGCCGTGATGAGAGACCGGAGGAAGAGGGAGGTGGAGTGAAGACGTGAGATCGTGTCACTTCATAAGCTTTTATAATACGAACAACAAGCCGGTGTTATTGTGCATTGGAAGTCTGGTGCACGTTCAAAAGCAGGGTAACGTGGTGGGAGATTGAGGTGGGATAATCGGGTGCCTACTACACTTTTCTTTGCCGTGACTTGGCCCTCGAACTTTTTAACAACCATTATTTGCTAATGGGTGAGGGTAGTGAGGGGAGAAGGCTAGATAAAAGGTCAGGGTTGTATTGTTTGGGGAAACAGGCCACTGAAGTGGGTTCAGCTGGCATGTCATATCCTGCGGCATGTCATGTCCTTTGACCGATGAGGGCATGCGCGATCGCTTTGGACCTCTGGGGTGGTTGGTGGAATGATATTCATTGTGCGGTAGTGGCATTCACATCTAGTCACATGTTCACGATCGGAAGAAATACTGGAGTTTATTACAGCATGCAGCTCGCCCGCTCGCGCTCTCGCATCGTCTCTGCGAGATCTCTCTCGGTGTGGGTGTGTGTGTTGGGTTTGGTGGGTGGAGGTGGTGGGGGGGTGTGTGTGTGGGTGTTGTTTGGGGGTGTGGTGCGGTGGGGGTGTGGGTGTAGTGGGGAATGTCACGCTGGCGTGGGCTATGTATAGGCGGCGGTCTGTGTGGGGTGGGTTGGCATGGTTCTCTGTTGGGTGCTTGGTGTTTGTTTGGGTCGGATGGGAACTGCAGCAACGCATCACGTTGTTGTCTGCGCACAAGTCATTACTGCGTCTGGCGACGGGCGATACAGTTCGCTCGTCGCTCTAGTCGACGGGGAGAGCTATGCTCGGGGATATAGTCTGTCTCGCGGTCGCAGCTCATCTCTCGTCTATTCTATCAGCTCGTCTATCATCTCTATCTTAGATGTATTTTGAATCGGTGCGCTGTCGGGGTCTCGGTGCTATGTATGTATCTCATGTCTGTCTTGTCTCTCTGTTCGGTCTACTGGCGGTACTGGCGGCTCTGTATGGGTAGCTCTCATCTCGCTCACTCTCTCTCTTTGCAGTGTGCACTGTTATGTGCCCGTGTGTGTGTTTGGCAGCGCGCTCGCCCGCACGTGTGTGTGTGTGGGTGGGGGTGTGTGTGTGTTGTGTGTGTGGGTGGGTGTGTGTGTGTGTGTGTGTGTGTGTGTGTGTGTGTGTGCTGTGTGTGGGTGTGTGGGGTGTGTGTATAGTGTGTGTGTTTGGTGTTTGTGTGTTTGTCACTGTGTAGCGGCGAGCGCGAGCGTCTTGCTAGTGTGCCTGTGAGTGTGTGGGATGTCGAGCGTGTTATTGATGGTAGTGAGTATGGTGGTGGGTGGTGTGTGTGTGTGTGTGTTGACTGTGGCGTTGGGGTGTTTGTAGTGTGTGTAGTGTGTGTGAGTGTATGGTGTGTGAGATTGTGAGTGGGTATGTGACGTGTGTGTGTGTGTGTCTCTCTCTCTCTACTCTCTCTACACGTCACACACTGAAATTCTAATATATACTAAATTTGTCATCACATTCAGGGTATATAAACATGATATTTGACATTAATGATCAAAGGACTAGATCCCAGTAATTTTAACCCACATACAGCATCAACTCTTTGAATATGTATATGTAACCTTTGATCAGTATTATTGTGCATGTTGTGTGGGCATGTGTGCGCATTGTATGCATTGTGAGTTGTGCGCAATCTGTGGTGAGCAGGTGGTTTGTATGTGCGGATGGAACGTGTGCCGGCGGTGTGTATCTCATGATGTTGGGGGTGCCTCGGGGATGTGGGCTGCCATATATGCATCTGTGCATAAGCGCCGTTGGAGTGTCGCTCTCTGTGTATTTGTAGTGTGTGCGTGGAAAGCAAAAGAATGCTTAGATAAATTTTGGAGTGCATTTATGCTTATAAGGTGGGTTGCCTATGCGTGCCTAGCATTTCATCTGCATGTGCTTGTATGTCTATCATGAGTCTGTTTTAGTCTTGGACGTGGGTTGCAAAATTCAGTTATTTTCATTATCATTATCAATGCAATCTCTTCATCATTTTCATACCAACCATGTATAATCCGGACGATCATGTACAGTATTGATTGGAAGAAGGGGGAGGAGGGAGGGTCGCTGTGGGGTGGGGAGGGGGTTTGCTGTCTGGGGAGGGGAGGGGGGGTTTAGTATGGGGATGGTGAAGGAGGAAAGGTATGGGTTGTGTTGAGGAGGGTACCTTAAAAGTTGGATCTGGCTGGTAGTGAGGACTGGGCAGGGGGAGCGGACAGGATGATTACTGTTTTTACGGTATTCGGCCAGAATGGGCATTCGTTTTTCCTATTCCGCCTGCAATGCCGTCCTTAAGGGCTCTAACTATGTTGCTGGTTGGCAGAAAATAATCTTTTTATCGGGATTGTCAATGCATATCATAGTGGACAGACAGTCGTAACCAGCAGTTTATACGACTGGATGCATCAGTGGTTGGTGAGGAGGATGGAACTGGATCACACGACTTGTTAGAACAAGTTCTGGAAGGTGCTCGGGTTGACCCTGATCTGTCGGGAGCTTCCGCAGGAAAGAAATGACGCGATGGTTGGCTTCTTGCAGATAACAAGGGCGATGTTCTAGGGGTTTTTCCACTCCAACTGGTCAATGACTGGTGGCGAAGTATCTTGTAGGTGCGCACACCATGGCGCACTTCCTCTTCACTTTTGATGAATTTGTGGGTGGGTGCTGCTTGGGTTCCTGCAGAAGTCACAGAGGTACCCCCATCTCTCCTCGGGCTGGTGGGGCTGTGTGCGTGCTGATTGGAATTTACCCTGTGTCGCTCACATGTCCACCAACTGGCGAATTGCTCTCTCAGTACATGGGGTTCTGCTAAGTAGGGAGTGCATCGCACCTGTATAGTGAAGTGTCATCTGCGAACTGGGTCTTGACATGTCGGCTTGCCTCCCTGGTGCGGCAGTCTGCTAGTCAAGCTGTGTAGATGGTGTACAGGGACCATGCGACAGAACTATCTCCCCTGTGGGGCATCATGCACTTGGTCACAAGAGACATCAAAGACAACCCGGCTAATTCTGTTTTTACTCGACTTGCGGTGGCGATGTCTGTCAGGTAAGCTTGAAGATCCAATTTGTTGACTCTCTGGGGTTATTACAGCCTTGGCCAGTAAGTAGTTTCCCGACGAGGGGATGTGGCTCTCTTGAATGGTGTTGTGTTAAGCTCGTGGAAAACTCCTCAGACAGAACCTGGCGAACGTCCCCGAGCCTTCAGGTGCATGCGTGGAAAGATGGTTTTGCTCAGGCATGGTCTGGATTGGCAATTTTCCTGTGCTCTTAACTCTGGTGTTGGGGCGAAATGCAGTGGATCATGATGGTCATTCAAGTGTTCTCACCCTGTGTTGCCTTGAGGACAATTTCCTCAGTTAATTTTCTTGGGGACTGTTGTTAGCGCCTCTGGTTGTAGTCACGTTGAGCTGACGGATCACTTTCGTCTTTGGCTACTGGAATGATTGTGGATGACCTCCATAATCGCCGGAAACATGGCCTTCCTGAAATGTTCCGCTGGACTGCTTCTTGAAGACATGGGACTAGGTGTGTTGCTGCAGGTTTTCAGGGGTCTAATGCTGATGCTATCCAGGGTCCAGAGGCACTTATGACATTTGCTTCTTGAACTGTCGGCGGACTTCCTCTTCAAGGATGGGCTCTGGGGAGCCAGGAATCTGGGGGGCACCGTTTGTGTCCATGGCTCGAGCGGCTCAATGCTGAAGTCCCGCGGGTCAAAACGTGGTGTAGATAGAAACACATTCAGTTACATTGGCCAATCTCCTCTCGCTCGTCTGCTATCAGGTCAAGCTTTTCTGGGCTGTACACTTGTTATGGCAGTTTTGTTATGCCAGCACTGTACATGGAGTGAACACTTTGCCGGAAGGTTGTCCTGAGTTTTGCTTAGTGTTTAACGTCTTATCACTCCCTGATACCTCTTCGACGATTCGTTCTGTCTTGGTGAGCTGCATTATTCCTGGTGTCCTTTTTTTCTAGAGCTGACTTCTCGCTACTTCAGCAGCTGTTTCTGGTCCTTGGTGATTCCAGGGCTTGGAGTTGGGTACAGCTTGATCTCCATTTGTCTGGTGTACCACTTTTGCCACCGCAAAAGTTGATGTTGCTGGAGGAATACGTCTCTTGTTGTCTTGTCTTGTGGGCTCTTCATCGTCTCCAGAAAACTACACTCACAGTCTGTTTTTATTCAAATACAGGCGGTAGTGTGGTGCGTTGTGGTGTCGTGCTGTGTGTGTGTGGGCGCGCGCGCGCGCGCCGTGTGTGTGTGTTGTGATGTGTGTGTTGTATGTGGGTGGGTGTGTGCGCGCGCGGCGCGTGTGTGTGTGTGTGCACCTGTGTGGGTGTGTGGTGTGCGCGATCGCGCGCGGCACGGCGCGCGCATAGCGCGCGGGCGGGCACGTGCATACATGCAGTGCGCACTGTAGCTGATTATAATCCTGTACATAGTTCGTTATGTCGTAGTATATCTGCTCTAATTCTTTTGGTAGGTTATTTACCTGTCCGTGACCGAAATCATATCTGAGGGGTACTCTCGTCCACAGGTGTGATTTAATAGACAGCAAAATATGAACAACTGTATAAGAAATGAAAATAATAAATTTAATAAAAAAAATAAAAATATAAGACTGGTAAATGGTTACTGGCAAATATTATATAAAAAATCTATTTTACTCCTCCCTTTAATGCACATAAAGTTTCACGCCGTGATCTACATACGTTATATATACAAGCCTTTGGAGGGGAAGGTATATTTAGAAGTTCCGGTTAATCGATTAAAGGGTACTTTCCATGTCCTGAAATTGGGGCAACTTTTTTTCCAATAGAATGTTGATTTGTCTTTTATTTATTTAAGTCTCTGGAATGACCATTGCATGCTGTGAGTTCAACACCAACCCATTAGTGGCATTGTATTTGGGCATATTATTTCTCCCTTTTACGATGTTGTGGGTTTTTTTTTAAAATGAACTCTGTAGTGTTTGTGCATATATTTGCTGGACAGAGCGCATCAAAAAAAATAAAGAAAAGAATAAAGCAGAAGGAAGGGAAAAAAAAAAAAAAAAATATAAGGGGGGGGCGGGGGGGGGGGGTATGGAGGAAACAAATGGACCAAAACAAAAATACATGAAGCGTTGTCCGAGCCTCCTTGGCCTTCTTCTGCACAGGCAAGATGAACATTGAATTTGGGTTCAATTTTATACGAAGAACAAGCAATCATGTCACTTCTCTTCTTGTAACTCTGGGCGCTAATGAATCCATTTTCCAAGTCCTGTTCACGGTTAGAAATATTAGTTTATTCGCAAAGGAATGGAATCTTTATCTTCACTTGTCTGAATAGGTCTGTTGTTGAATAGATATAATTTCTTTCGTTTTATTTGAATTCGCTGATTGCGCGAGAGGAAAAAGACATCATCTGTCAAATTCATTGGCTTTTATACCGCCCAAGGGAAAAATGATATAAATTAGATTTTCTAATATCGAAAGAGGTTAATAGTTTATATTTTGTTGATAATTTTGGTCTGTCTGGATGGATATCACGAATCAAAACACACACACTCACACTCACCAAGAGGACACACACTCACGCACACAACCAAGCGCGCGCGCGCGCGGCGCGCTCGCACACACCCAATGTGGCATGGCAACCTTCCTATCAAAATGGTTACGCTTATGTAGCAGTCCTCTGTTCACTTTCCCCTGGATATTACAACATTGCTGAATGAAAACGGTGTATTAGTTTGGTTATTCAAATATGGAACCGCCGGGGCCATATCGGATACGGTAGGGTTGTTACGTGCATAGGACTGAGCTGTTGGTAATGTTTCCGGGGTCAGGGTGCATTCACCACCACCCAGATGGGGTTGCGTCCCCACCTCTGCCCTAATAAATCTGATACTGCCAGCCTCATCAAGTATGGAGCCCTGGACTTTGTACAATCAATAGGTCAAGATAATAATCTGTGTGTAGCAGTGGTATTGCACAGGTAACCCGGGGGGGGGGACTGTTACACCTATGCATTCGCCTCTCCATAACTGTCATAAGGGGGATTCAGGAGGAGCACAGCACAGCACAGTGGCGTTGTGCTCATACTGACGTGACTACTGTATACCATTCATGCCAGGGGGCGGCGGCTGGGGGGGAAGGATGTCGGGGGGAGGGATAAGGCAGGCCGGAATTAGAAACCTAAGTTAATAGTGAAAGGACCTTTCACCACCGGTCACAAAAACCAATGTCATAGACTAACTCGACGCATTTCCCCAAGACCTCCTTGTGTCCTTGTTCATCATGGTATCTATGAAACACCATTTGGGAACCATTCAAAACGGGATAAATACACGAGCTCTCACTCATACTTTTTTTTTGTTCATAATTGATCGGGGCCAAAGTTTGTGCTTATTCGTAAGCGTGATTTTTATTGTGTCATGTCATTTTGGTTGGTGTTGTTCGTTGGGGCGGCTTAGTCTTTTTTTGTTTTGAATGTAAAGGCATCCCCTGATTCAATCCAACTAAGAGGATTCACTAATGATGAAAGTTTTCAACCTGATCTTTACCCATACCGAATTGTTGGCCCTTTTTTTTTTTCGTGCAAGTAGTATTTAATGCCCTTTGCTTTTTTTTTTTTTTTTGTTTTTTTTTTCAAGGTTTCTTTCGTTATGTTCTTGTATGTCAACAACGTATTCTTTTCACTTTGTGAGGCCACGATGATGAAAAGCACGAAAAGGTAATTCTTGGTTGGATCGTGAACATACTTAAAGCGATTGTAAGAATTTAGAGAGAAATGTGTATTGGACAATATAATATGTAGAGGGGAGCTGGCTAGGGGGGGGGGGGGGGTGGGGTCTCTTATATGGGGGGGTTCTAAAGGGGTGGGGGTGGGGGGGGGGGGGGGGGGGGGGGTCTGTTTTCTATAGGGGTCTCTATATAAAAGTGGAACAGATATCGATTTTAGTTCCGATTGAACCTTTATCTTGGTGGTGTGGTGGGTGTCAGAGATACGATACTGGTGATGGTTGCTGTTGTGTGCTATTGGGACGTGTCAGGGTTCTGTGGTCAATTTTCGACTCGTGCTCAATTTAATGTCGCTCTCCCATTTCAAACATAAAAAACATGCCGAACACTGGCTTAGCTATCAAACATAATCTCATCAGAGTAGAGAGCATTATTGGGTTTCTGAGAGAGATAAATATTTATCTACAGGATTCTTTACTGATTGATCAACCTTGGTATTTGTTAGTTCGTGTCAACTACTTCATAATGGGGAATGCCTCAGAACCTTTATCAATATTTGGTCTTATGTCGCTGAATGAAATGTGATAGTCTCATCTAAGGATTGTTTTTGTTTCGTTATGTCACTTGATGGACCAGAAAAGCCTATATGTTTATTAATATTAAACTGGCATTTTGCTCGATTCGATTTTGACGTCATTTGTTTAAGTTCGATCTGACGCCAGGGTTGTGGTTTTGGAATAATGGTTTATTTAGGGGAGTTTCCATTACCCCACTTCATCCCCGTGATTGTTGTTTTCGGGATAGTTTTGTGTCTATCTTCTTTATACTAAGGTGCCTCGGATCCTATGAATCATTTCACTTGTATTTACATACGCTACTAAATAGCATACAAATTGATGGTTTTTTTATTCCTTGGAGACCAATATAAAGACATGTGTTTTCCCTTTTATGTTTCTGAGCTAATCTATTTTGGCGATGTATTTTTTCAGCTTTCCGCCGTCCAGACCTGGTCTACTTCTTGTTTTGCCTAAAGTTGTTTGTGATTATATAATATTTTTATAAACGGTCGAATCACGAAAACGTTCTTTCTTGTGTCATTTGCGTGTAAGCTGTCATCATTTCGTGGTTTCGCATGCCTTCGATTTCGTTTCCGTACATGTTGTTGCACGACTCGACAGATACATGACTTGACGAGCCGCCACACGATTTGGCCCCCCGTCCTCGTCTGGTCAACTGTCGTAGTAGTCGTTCCTCACGTATAGGTGTCGCATTGTTGGGAGTTGTGCGCTAATTGTATCTCTACGTTATTAATACCTTCCCAGATCGATTTGGGGTGGTGATTGTCTCTATGTCCTTGTTAAATAAAAAGACAACCTGAATATAGGGTTAGTCATTTGTGGTGCCATTTCTCAGTGTTTTGTTTCCATCGAAATTCATGTCCAATATTTTGTGTCGACAAGCCAGGCGAGGAGGAAAGCCATAAATGGTTTGGGTTGGTTACGCCTTTTCAATGTCCCAAGGTTCTGAACGCTCGATACCACACTGTCTTGGAGATAATCAATCTAAGGTGTTGTGAATAGACTTGAAACGCCTGCTAGTCAGTCATGACAAATAAGAGTTCATGCTGTTTGGTGGTGTTTCTCAGCGCCAATAGAGATTAAAATAGGACACTAACGCATTCACTGTGGGATTTCATTCTCGAAGTTAACTATTGTCTAAATACCTGCGACAAACTTTTTCCTGTGTGACTTGCTTCATATTTAGACACTGGGGTCCTGAAGTTGTCGTCCATCAGTTTTGAAATATGTTGAATGCTTTTGAACAGAACGGCAAAGCAGACAACACGGGTATTGGGCTACTCTGAAAAGCACCAACTTGGTGGCTGTTCCTGACTACACCAGGCCGGTTTGGTCTGCCTCTCGGTGTTGCTGATGACACACACTATGACACATATAGCACCTGCCAACACACACCACACACACCCACACACACACACACACACACACACACACACACTCAACTCACACACACACATACTTCTCTCACTCAACTCACTACTCACTCATCACTCACTCAAGCCACCTCTTCTCTATCTATCTCTCTCTCTCTACTCTCTCTCTATCTTCTCTCTCTCACACACACACCACTCACTCACCACTACCAACATCACACCACTCCACACACACACAGAGGACGAAGATAGAATGTATGATGGAGTTACTGAAGACTGGATAAGATAGAATAGAATGAAGGAAATGATGATAGTATATAGAAATTAGATTCATAGAGGAAAGAAAAAAAGAAAGATAATAGTAAGACAGACAATGCACAAACATTAAAAAGAAAGAAATTGCACACCAAAAAAAAGATCAATGGTCACATAGTTAAAGTTATCCTTCCTTCTGTCTGGAGAGATCTTTGGTGTTGCGCCCAATGGTCAGTAAGTTGTGGTGTTGCAGCGCTGTGTGGCTGAAGTGCCTAGATCATCGTGCGGCAGGCTCTGTTTGACAGTTGGCGTTTGCTGGTTGAAATAGATTGTCTCCATCATTAGGGTTGCGGTTGACGACGCAATTTCTTTGCCCATCTGCGGCGCATCGTGTCTTCCCACTGGGCCTCTCTCCTCGGTCTGCTCATGCGTGCTTGAGGCCGGGCCTTGGATGTGGACCGCCTGCGGACCCTGTCTGAATGCTGCTGTCTCCAGGTTGCTGGGGGTTCGAGGTTTGACCCTAAAGGACTTTCACAGAAATTTTCAGAGGTAACAACAACAAGAGATAAAAGTACAGAAGGACGATACGATGAGCATGTTTTCAAAGAAGGAGAAAATAGAGACAACCAAAACCAAAGCAAAAATTGAAGAATAAAATGATATGGTCAATGAAATACACAAGTTGTGTGGATAAGACGGTCACGAGCATAGTTTTTCATTATACAAAAGAAACAAAAAGAAAACAAACATAAGCTAACAACAACAACTAACAAACATCACTATTAAAATTGAATAAAATATAGAATTGAATAAGAAAGAAAGAAAGGGTGAAAGTATTATACCGTCAAAACATCTTCATTAATAGGATTGACTAAGTACATATACTGAATTCTTGTGATACTGTTATTGTATTCACGAAAAAGTATATTAAAGATGGGGAAAAAGAAAAACTGAAGGTTTTTTTCTAGAAAGAAGAAGAAGAAGAAGAAGAAGAAGAAGAAGCTCAACCTAGTGGATTGTTGTTGGTTGACTTGCTTGTTTGTGTGTTTTGTTCTCCTCGTGGGAATCTACAGTGTGCTGCCTACGCGCCTCAGGCGATCTCGTTGGCCTATATTGCAGATACTACATAAGCTGCGTAGATCTTGTTCAGCTGGGTTTTCTCCACGAGTTGTCTTTTTTCCACCAGGGGAGGTGGATCGACTATTTGTCATATAAATAACACATACGAGTCCAATGGGAAATGGTCAAAATCAAGATCTCGCCAGTACCGGGCAGCTACGCAGATTTTTCTCTGTGTTTAGATTTTTTCTGTGAGAGAGACGAGAGAGAGAAGAGAGGAGGAGAGGGAGCGAGAGAGAGGGATTGGACGAGAGTTGGAGACGAGAGAGAGAGATGAGGATGTGGGGAGTGAGAGATGAGAGGAAGAGAGAGACGGCAGAGTGTCGGGTAGAGGAGATGAGAGTTGAGAGAGGAGAAGAGAGAGAGAGTGTAAGGTGAGTGTGTGGTGTATTGTCGTGTGGTTGTTGTGTGTGTGAGTGTGTGTGGGTGTGTGTATTCACACGTCGCTTTTTTGGGGGTAGGTGTAGATTAATGCTGAGTTTTACTCTGATTCCCCGTCACCACACCATTCTGTACACGTGCATGCTCGCGGTGTGCGTGTGCCGTTCGCAGCCGTATGATTGATGTGTGTCTGGTCCTGGCGGGTCTTGTTGGTTGGGGAGCTACAATTTTGTGTTGCTTGTGTATTATTGCCCTTGCAAGTGTATGGGCGCGTGGATTTTAGATCATAACGGTTAGCAAGGTTGACTGTTTTACGTGTTTGGTAATTGTTTTCTAATTCTGACCTCACTTACAGATTTTTCGTTGTAAGTGGTAAAAAAATTTTAAATCTGGAAAAAGAGTTATGTCGCCTTTTGGGTTTTGAGGCATAAATATTATTGGTTTTGACTTGTTGGTAAAGCCTATTCAAAAAAAAGGAATGAAAGAAGAAAGAATTAAATAAATTGAAAGCGGTATTGAGGGACCGGATATATTTAATCTACGGCTCCTATTAAAGCAGAGCTGGTTCGTTCTTAATCGTCAATATAGAGACTTTATGTTTTTAGTGACTTTAGTTACTTTTAGAAGGTAAAGTCCTAGATTCACATGATATGTGTGAAGTAGTTTGTGCGAAGTTGTGAGTTATTAGGTTTATTTAGGATTGAATATAGTCGATCCTTATATGCTGATAGGCACTTGGGGCACGATACAAGATTTGCTTTCTAGTCTCAGTTTTTTACATTTCGTATTTAGTAGATATGTTATGTTTCTACAGTAAGTTGTTACTTAGTTCTAAGGCGCAGTCATGTGCTTTGATCTTTGATCTACTCCTTATTGGAGTTACTAAATTGGAAACGTTACACACTCACAGAATTAATAAAATTGAGTGTTCGATGTTTGTTTTGTTGTTATATGAACGTCCGACGACGATCAGGCCATCTGGGAGGGAAGCAGGTTAATCTCACCAGACCGTCATTTATAAAATGTGTTTAAGATTGTTCAAATGTTGCAATGTCGCCCATAAGAGGGTTAGTTTATTTCAATTACACTATGATGCTTTTGCATCAATCTACATAAAGGTGTCTCTTTTTTGACCTCAAAATTAAGCTTTGGTTTGGCTTGTAGTTTTCTCAAGTTAAACTTGAGCTGACATTCAGGTTGATACAGAGCAGAAACACACATTTTTTTTAAACCTTTGTGTCGTCAAAACATTGTTAATCTAGTTACTAATGCATCATTGGGTTTCTTTTTAAAAAGGACTTAAAAGAAATCGTTTTAACCAGATTAGTTTATTTTCTAAAAACAGATTGGAAACAAAAATTACATTTTGTTATAAAATTTCCAATTAACTTAAAGGGTCCGGTCCTCAACCATAAAGAGCATGTTTGGGTTGTTCAAAAGTTTGATCGAGCGTGTTTCGATATAAGTGTTATACTTTTCTTCTGGGATAACTCAATTCTATAACGTTGTTGTTTAGGGTAGTGCATGTAGCCCAAATAAGTGTCTCGCCACCAGGAGATTGCGAGCACAAGTACAGTAAGAGACGTTGAGGTCGGGGGATTCTAGCATAGTGACTTTTTTAAATGCATTGAACTATAGTTGTTGAATGACAGGTCCAATATATTTGCTTTCGCTATTGAGGGACGTATAATAATTCAACTTTTTTCGGCGTATAAGGCTGTTGCTACCCAGCTAAGAGTCAAAGTTCTATAATGTGGGACTTGCGAACGTGAAATTTTCACTGATGTGTTTGGTGTTCAGCCATACCAGTTTTGATATTCAGGTCCTTGTACAGTACCACTTCCCTAGACTTCAGTCGGCTTGTGTTTCATTTCTAGGCACAGGGCCGGTACCCACCCAGTATGGTTGACAGGTTTTGTCCATATTTGTACATGGTATCACTCTTAGCAATAACTAAAGCTTAGTTCTTGATTTACACAGGCACATATCTTACATTCCGGTTCACCACTCACACTACACACTCACGCAATCCACAACGATACTCACACCACACTCATCACAACACATCACACACTCTCAACTCTTTACCGTAGTATGGAAAGATAACTTTAAATTTGATTATGTGTTTTAACCTATTATTTTTCTTCTGTGGTTTAGTTGCTATTCTGATTATGCCGGTTCCTGTGCCACCAGGAGTTTGTAAGCTACTGCATCAATCACCACTTATTCTCTTTCCCTGCTGTTGAAATCATTTTCAATTGCGGTCGTTCACTTTCAAGTCCCCCCCCCTTCCCCCAACCATCCCCCCCACCCCCCCCCCCCCCCACCCCCCCCCCCACCACCCCCCCCCCCCCCCCCCCCCCCCCCCCCCACCCCACCCCCCCCCCCACCCCCCCCCCCCACCTCACCCTACAACTATCATAACTCTCTTATTACCCTTTGGTTTCTTTCCTCATTTTTCTTATTCTCTCTACAACTCCACTTAATATAATTCTGTAGAGGTCCACAATGTCAAACTATGAAGATGGAGGGGAGTCTTTGGGGGGGTCTTGTGGACATTTTATTTGGATGGTCACTAAGTTTCTGGCTCATATTTTTTTTATATAAAACTGATGCGTTGACGTGCCGTAAGTACATGCTAGATCTAAGCTGCAGATCGAAGCTCATTATTCTCTTATACCTCACCAGGGCAGTGTGTATAGCATTGTTGTTTAGCATTCATTCATTATCACATACCCCGGATAATATATCTTTATGCAACTGTAAGCCGCAACATCTTTTCCTGTGTCCATATACTGATAAATATTTAACTTACATTATAGCATATGGTTGTTGGGCGAGATACGTGTTTAACTTGAACTTTGCCATGGGGGCTATTGGGGAAACTTGTACTGGCTTGGGTTTGAAATAATGTTCTGCTATGTCCTGAATAAATTATATTTAACCCACATATACTATTTTTCACTGGTGTCCAACAAGAGGGGTTTGGTTATGGTGACATGGAACACTTTCTTGTTAAATATAGATTCGTAACTTCAGTGTTTTGTTGGAACCAGTATACAGCTGGGAGAATTATGTCGGATATATCAGTCAATCACAAACATGCATAATTTTTTTCAGTCTGGCTGCAGGCAGTGGGGTGACCGTGACTGACTGGCACTATGACATGGAAACACATTGGTATTGTTTCTGTGTGATGCCATACAAGCAAGCAATATACCTATTCTAACTATCTTTAACAATCAACCTTACACTGGAGAAATGTATAAATGAAACACAATAAAGTTGTATTCCCCCAATGCCAACATCCTTTCCGTCTTTATGTCTCTGAGTATGGATCTCTTGCTCCTGACTATATCGGAGGTCATATGTTGCAGTTTTTGAGGCGTGACATTTGCAGTGGTGATCATGAAATCAGTGAGGGCTTTTATATCAGTGTTTCGTGTTTTTAATAGTTGTTGTTCAGCATATGTCTTTTTCAGCGGGCACTTCGGTCCCTGTATTCAAACCAGCATTCATCCTTTTACCTTCCTGCTGTTGGTGTTGGTCTTTGGTAACGGGGCCTATTTGAACTGTGTCGACTTGCAATATTGCCAATGTTTTATCCGTCACGATGAACTAAATCTTTCTAGTGCTTGTTGTAGTGACTAATATTTATACTCAATCGCATTATACTGGCTGGAGTCACCTGATATATATATAATAGCTTTGTTCGCATGCTCTTTGGCTTATTTCAGTGGATGATTTTCCGCAACTGACCTCAGCACCACTTTCCGCCACACATCGATACTTCAGCCGGAACTCGAAGTTGCGACTTTGGCTTTTCTAAGTCTTTAATCGGGGAATCCCCCATTTTCCTTTTGTTTCGATATCGAGGCGCTCGTTCCTGTTTCAGAACTCCTGCGCGCTTTTTCCCAATGTCAGACTATGAATGGCTGTTGCTCTCCTTGCCTATTGAGAACGCAAGGCGGCTGATTGCGGGGCTGGGTTTTTTTTTTCGGCTTTTTATACGACAACATTCCAATATCAGTGTTGTATTTGGTCCCTAAATTAGTTTTGTAATAATAAATGGGGAGAGGTGAGAAACACACTTTTTAAGGTTAATAGATTTTCTTTTTTCTCTTTTTCTTTGTTGGAAGAAGGTGTATTCTGCTCGTGACGTCGTTTTCTGTTCCCATAACTGGGCTAACGGGATCTGTCTGATGAAATTGTTATGTGAGGTAACATTAACGCCTAAATGGTAGGGGATAATTATTACTCACAGGTTTCTGAGGGGAATAACTCCTTACTGCCCAGTTTGTGCGTCATCTGTCACCACTTTGGACAAATTTTGGGTACAGTATTAATCTTACAGTGACACGTAAGCATTGTTACTGCTGTGTAAAGGGGTGTTAGTTGTTGGGTGTGCGGTGTCATTAGTTTTTTTATTGTGTTTGGTTTGGCGGAACCTCACGCTATTTTTAAGCTTCACAATGTGCTTCCCGGGTGTTCTCCTTTTGCATTCCACAATGTGGGAGGTGAAACAGTGTTGCCCTTGAATAAATTGATGGAGATATATGTGGGTAAAGTGTGCTGGGTTTCCAAGTTCATAACTACTTGTGGATGGTTAATTCGTAGTAATTTTTATGATTTTGATGGAGTACGTTGTTAGAGAATGGGGGAAACGGTTTATGTTTTGTGATACACTATATATATTCGGGGGAGGGGATCCGTCAGTGATAGTGGGTACGTAGGTAGTTTGTTTTTTAAGGAACAATTTAGCCTTGGAAGTTGTATCGTAGCCTTTCTTACCGTCTTTAGACTTGTCTGTTTCACGTAAAGTGTCTGGTTGCAAATATATTGCCGTTGTCAGAATAGCCAGCAAGTATTATTGTTGTTCTGTAATCCTGATAATGCCGTCTTGGTGGTTTGTTGCATCTATGGGTCACGTGTGCAGCGTATCAGCTGCCTCTTTGGTGGAAGGATAGAGTGATTGGTTAACGGAGTTTTCTTTCATGTGGGATATGCCATAATCCATTTTTTCTGGGTTGGCTTCATATGTGAAAGAAGAGATTAGGTTGGATCTCTTGGTCTGTTAGTATCAGGCAGCTGCAGATCAAGGTGGATGAGTATTCATTCAATGAGTTCAGGGTTGAGATATTTAATAATGCAAAATTAAGAGGTTAGCGAAAATGGATGAGGGTGTTATATGTGATTATACGTAGATTCAAGAATGGTTAAGTTATACGTAGCGTTATTAAACTAATATTTGTGACTTATGGTTTCTCCCATATCAGGGCGTAGTAATTAGTCCACATAATAGTTTGGTGTGATATTGATGTGATAATTTTATCTGTGTTTCTGGTTGTTGTGTTCTGCTGGTTTGTCATTCTGGAGTTGTATAGGTATATCAGGATACATGGGAATTTATGTTCTTCGTCCAATTTCTGATCAAGCAAAGTACTTGGGCGTCATAGGGCCATGTTGGAACCTTCTTCGGAAGAGGCCATGGAAATGGCCCCTCCTTGTGATGGCTCTTGTTGAGGTGGCGCGGCAAAAGAGTGATGGAGGGGATGGCCCGCCGACCCGACCTGCAATCCTGCCAAAGCAGGGATCTATATCCGGTTGCGTGAAGTACTGTCTTCAAATGGGATAGGAGACCGTCAAAGAACCGGTTTTTATACTACATCGTCATTTGTGAGGAAAGATTAGTGATCTGAGGGGAAAATATGTTCTTAGATACCTGACCAATATGGACACTACACAGTCCCATGCGTAGGGTCTATGATATGTGACTCATGTTGTTTTTCCAACTGTATGAGAGAATACGTCATCATGATCTGAATCAACACTCTTGCTGTGTGGTCATACAATTGTATGACAGGGCGATCTCAGTCAATGTCAGTGGACCTCTCAATGCACCATGTGGAAGTAAAAAATTTCCATAGCTTCAGTCAATCAAAACATCCATCAATGAATGGACACACAAATTGGACCTTAATCCAGTGCCACATAGTGATTCTACCAGGGAGACTGTTGAACTCAGCTGTGGTGGAGGTCATCAACTAAAGCCCAAAGGCCACAGAGATACCTGATTCCGTAAAGCCTGGACGTGTCATCCTGGACAAAGGTGACTTGGTGGCAGCAGTGTATCAGAAGCAGTGGTACGTCGGGAAATGTCTAGGAACTTTGATGAGGATGAAGGAGTGTGCTATATTGAGTTTAATGGATAATAAAGAGGGTAATAAAGTGGAGAAACTCCTTACATGGTGGCACGTCTCCAAGATGAATTGGGGGTGTTGGTCATTTGATTGGTCATCATCTGATTTATACAGATATAGATTATATCAGACGCTACTGGTCGATTTGGGCGGTCATGTTAATGCTTCTGGTAGAGATCTGCATCTGATCAGGGTTTTGTTCTAAAAAGTTGCTGATGTGACTTGGCTGTTTCCCATTAATTTGGTGGGCTTGGATTATGTGCAGCAACTTGCACAATGTCAACATTTTTGCTTTGTCTGGGTTACAGTACATCACCGTTACTGAAATCACCACCTTTTGGGAGGAGGTGTCCTAAGATGTGTTACCTTAAAAAGAATGTTTTTTTTTTATTTTAATGTTGAAGTTCTGTTATAATTCAGGTTATATGTAACAGAGAGTGTCCATGGATTTAATCTACGTGATCTAGAAGTAAGTAATATACGTGGCTCCTTTGTTGATAATCAACAAAGCTATGAAGACTTTAAAAATAATGACTAGGGTTCATAATCTTTCCAGTTTTTTTTGCGTCTTTTCTTGCCGTAGGTTTGGTCGTTTGGAAGTTTATGGCTATGTGTTAAAAAAGGTAATCGACGTTTACAAGAGCTTGTAATCTTAGTTCTAATGATGTTTTGAGGTGTGAAGTAATGTTGCACCTTCGTTTTATCACACTTAGTTCGGTGTTATTTTAGTGATTGGAGGTGTATTGTATAGTAGTGTTTTAGTTTCACCGTTTTCATTATTACATTTTTGTCCAGTCCGATTGTTATGCTAATAATAAGAGATTTTGTTTGGAGGAGTTGGTGGATATGAAAATAAATAAAAATCTTTTTTTCTGTTAGCAGTTGTATTTCATTTTTATAGTTTGACGTGTGTGTTTAGAGAAAGCAAAACAGGCGCCGTAGGAGCTATGAAACCGATATTTATGTGCTGGCAGTGGGGATAATTGAAAATGGGATATGTTTTGTGGGGTGGATTTTTGTGTCCTGTTTTGGGCAGTTCATTTGAATTTTAAAGCTTAGCAATGTGGCGTTTAACGCAATTGTTCAATTCAATCGTTTTGTCTGGGACTTGTTGGGCATAATGTTAAAGTGCTGCGTCTTTCATTTAATATAAAATATAAATTGGTGGAGGCCTGAGATTTTTGTTGGATTACCAATAGGGCTGTAGGGTTTGTTCTGTGCAATAACTAATTTTTAATTTAGGGTTGTGGGGGTAAAATCGGTTTTGTTCATTTTATGTATTATTGTGGATTTCTGATTTGGTAATCTTTTGGTAGGAATGAGTGCTTTTATCTTCGGATGGGGTTTTTGTCCCAGTAAAGAGGGCCTTAACCTTTCTTGCTGATAATGTTACTGTGGTTTATATTGATCTGAAACGGAAGGTGGGAGGGAACTTCTAAAATTTATTTGTCCGGTGTCTTGTCCTACTGTCCAGGGTTGTTTTTTTATATATGTTATTAGGATAGGTTGCTTGTGTGATCACTGGTAGGTAAGGCGCGGTTCCTATATCACTCAAATTGTGGATGGTGTAGAAGTTCATAAGTTGCGTCGGTGGTCTGGCTGACATTGCAGGTGTTTTTTTTTTTTTCAGCCTTTAAAGCAATGTCCCATGGTTGATTGTCATAGTCGCTTTTCTGCAACCCATAAAAACAAGGTGGGTTTTCACAACATTGTTACAGTCCTTGTGTATAGTTTTCACTTCTAGAAGATCTCTCGTTTTTCCCCTTTTTCTGTATGTCTTGATGGGTTTTGTGTCTTAGTTAGGCACATTTCCTAATTAACTCATAACCATTTCTGGTTAAGTTGTGCGGGCCCATGGACTACGTGCGTAACAAGGAACAGAAAGAAAAGGTATAAGAGAACATATATGTAAATGTGAACGTGTGTTGCGGTTGCTGTACGTGGTGCGCGAGCGTGCGAACCGCGAACTGTGGCACAGTGGTCTGTTGCGGTGACGTGCGTGGATTGGGGAATGCCAAGTTGGTTTACTGTTGGCAGGCATTGTGGTTGGAGGCTGGCACTGTTGGTTTTTTGTAAAAGGCTTTAGCTGTTTTTGACCGAGTACCCCATATCTCTCCCATAATCACTTTTATCACCTACAACTGGCCCCGGAAGGGATGACGAAAATGTAGATCACTACAGTTCAAGACAATACAGATGATCGGAGTGTAATGAATAAAGAATGACTGTTTACTTCTACGGCATTTGAATGGATGCCATAGATTCAACCTGAACAAAACACCAGAGAGCGGGCGGATTAGCGCGACGCCGCTGCCGGTACTGGATAATAAGAGGTACAATATTGTGGTCAACCCCGATATGGTATCTTATATCACAATAATATAAAATGAATGATCCTCTGTCTCTGCCCTGTGAATCTCATAACAGACGCACTGTTTTTTTCCTAAACCGAGTAGCATCGAAATCTAATGGACCGGCGAGGACTTATATCTAGTATCCGAATGACCCCTAAGTAATTCTTATCATAAGCGGTGCAAAGCGGACAGGGTCGGCCGCCCGGCCGCCCCCAGGCGGGGGCTGTGACAGTGATCTTGGTCTGAGCCGAATGCATATGTCTTCTTGCATCCAGGAGCACTGATCTTATCTTTAATATATTTTAATCATTTAGATTTAAAAATTATCGATCTATTACACTTTCGGCCAAATCATCAATATTATCAAATATGATAATACTTTTTGCTGTTATTTATTGCAATGCAGAACATCCGCTATATAGGATCATATTTCAAATCCAATTCCATATGTGTCTTATATTTCTCAAACTTCACATCAATAACACACCTTATTCAATTTTTCTTGTTTCTACTTTACTATTTCCACCATTCACCACTTTTCTCCTTACAACCTTCTACGAGGTTCACAATATGAAACAACCAACCATCCCCCCTCCCCATTACCTCAATTTTCAGCTTCGGCGCGACGAAACAGCCATCCTTCATATGATAATGAGGGGATTACGGAAATAATTTGGTCTTCTCCAATCCTAAAGAAATATAAGAATAAAACAAAATTCATATTAATTGTCCTCATCAATTTTCTTATATACGATCTTATGGTTTGATACCTGGTTACCGGAATAAATATTCCATGGTTTTTTGTTTTTTTTTGTTTGTTTGTTTTTTTGTGTTTGTTTTAACGAACGACGGAGACACAATTCAGTTTCAACGAATCGTACGGTGTCACAATGCAGTGTATAACATCATCTCCGCACATACACGACATTAATTCGCGCGCGCACCTTGGTCGATTTATTCTCTCGCCTGAATACAGTTGCGCGCATATAAGCATAATGACACCTCCCTCTCTCTCCTTCCACACCTTGTCTAACATTGCCGGCGCGAATTTTTACGGCCACTAGTTTCCTCGGTGTGTGTGGGTGAGCTTGGTTTGTTGGTTTGTGTTCTTATATATTTTACTTTAATCATCGTTTCGCCGCTTTCAGTTTAGCATATGTTCTTTCGATCACAGAGTTTAGAGGTCCAGTATTATTATACCATCCTATCTCCCTACGTCAATGAGGATGTTCTATCATTGCACCTACACTTATCTACCTGAGTTACGATGACCTACGCAAAGGGGAAGTGGGGGGACGTGGGAGGGGGGTTAAACAACATAATTAAAACATCATAACATACAAAATAAAAAACAATACCCCATAACCCAAAAAACATACAACAACAACTACATAAAACCATACACCACTACACTCTAAACTTATCACAATGTCATATCCCCCCCCCACCAATACTCACCCCCAACCAACACCTACAATCCCCACAACAAAAGAACCACCTCAACCTCCCTACACAACCATACTCATCCACCCCAACAATACAACAAACCATTCCACATTAAAATACAACCCCAAAAAAAAACCCACCTTAACCCAACCATCATATACAACCCACCAATACCATGACTCCTAACATCCTAACCCCAATCCATTTATCCCCAACTCTAAATACACCCATACCACAGCTCACCCCCCATCCATATATACCATCACCCCCATAACCACGCTATACAGACCCAAACAACAACCATCCACCCAATATACCAACACCACACCAATCCATATCCAACACACACCCACACCACCCCCACTCCACCACCTTTATATCATATAACAGGACAACATACACCCCGCCTTCAGAAGCAACTCCAGCCGGGGAAACCCTCGCTCCCTTTGATCCCTTGATGAGGCCATGTGGTCATGGTGGCAGCAGACACACCCCCGAATCTCAGGTAACTTTTTCTAGGAATACCGAGCTGGTCTATGGAAACCACCGATGGGTGGCCTGGGCTCATAACCACGATAATCTAAGGGTTTAAACCTCCTCTCGGATCGCTGGATCTGATTTAGAAATCCGGTTGCATCGATGCCTGGAGTCTGACTAATATCGTAATAATTGTCTGTCAAAAATATTCAGACGACACTTAGATGTTGGCTGACATACTTTGAAACGGTGGAAGGGGACAACAACCAGGTATTAGTGCACATTTACTTCATTTATTGATGGACCAGGGATACGGCACGTACATAAATCCTGATTGGGGATAGTTAGAGTACACAATCGTTTGTTACAGACTCGAAAACACCATCCTCATTGCCAGAAAAAGTCCTATCATGCAATAAGTCAACTAGGGTTGATGTGTACACTACTTCCCCAAGATGGGTTCAATCTGTGTATAGGCACTGTACTCTAGGATTATATATCCCTCCCACAAGCATTCAATCGTTATTCATACACATAAGCGTGTGTCCACAAGACCAAATGTGGGAAATCAACCATATTATAAGCACCGAACGATCTCATTTTGTTGGTTCAAACTATCTCCCTTTAATTCTCAATGGCTACAGAACATACCTAAATAACATGAATGGTTACAGTAAACTTTGGCACATAACTTCACCCTCTGGAGTAGATCTCATTCAACATTGACTCGACCTAAACACACAACACACACACAAAATATAACTTGCTTCGTGAACTCCCAAATATCGGACAACGGGAAAAAAAGGTAGAAGAACTCCTGTCCGCTGCTTAATTTACTCCGCATTACATTATTGCGTATTTTGCGGGCCCTTTGATAGTCAGTTGCCGGCGTGATATCAAGTGTCTCTCTCTCTCTCTCTCTTCTTCTCTCTCTCTCTCTCTCCTCTCTCTGCTCTCTCTCTCCTCCGAACTCTCAGCCACGTGTCTAGACGCGCTCTTGCGACTCGCTCTCGATCTCTCTCTCTCTCTCTTCTTCGTATTCTTATTCTTCTTCTTCTTCTTCTTCTTTTTCTTCCTTCTTCTTCTTAGATTAATGAGAAGCAAGTTTTGAGAAACCTAAGTTTGAAACTTTGTTGCGAAACAGGAATGAGCATAAGGGTGAGCTCGCTTGCGCGCGCGCACACCCAACAGCACCACACCATACTTGCTCACACAATCAATCACACACTCCCACACCTTCACTTCACACACACTACATCACACACACCACACACTCACACAATTGAACTCTCTCTCTATAATATTTATTATTATTAGATTTATTTTGTTGTTATTTTTATTTAGATTTATTTATATTACAGACATGAACACTGTGCGTATACGAGCAGCCGACCCGTTCTCGCCCCGGCGAGTTTGTATGTCGTGTAGTTGTCCGATGTCCTGTTTTTACGTCGGTGGACACAAAGTGCGGTCAACGACGAAGTGCGTCACGTTGATAGCCGACCAGACTTTTGCTGTTTGTAGGTATCTCCAAGGATATCTTGATACTATATTTGGTGGCGAATCGGCCCGAACTGTGGCCGTGTATAAGCGTTCAGGCCAGACAGACAAAAACGGTGCTTTTTATATTGTATAGGTTTTGTGGTGTGTGCATGCATGAGTGCGTGCTTGTGTGTGTGTGTGTGTGGTGTGTATGTATGGTGTGTGTTGTGAGTGGCGGCGTGCGTGCGTGCGTTTGCGTTGCGTGCGTGTGTGTGTGTGTGTGTGTGTGTGGGTTGTGTGTGTGTGTGTGTGTGTGAGGAACCGTGGAGGATTATGGGTATTTGAGCATTGTTGCAGGATGGTGTTTTTGTGGATGTTTTTTTTTATGTTGTTTTATGTGTTGTTGTATTGTTATGTGGTACTGTGAAATTGATTGCTTCTATTGTACAGTTTTTGGGGACGGTTAGCTTTGGAAATCACCAGCATAAGGTGGACGTTGCCTGGGGTTGGTTTTGCAGGTCGTTGGACCTGTGTGGTGTTTGAGGATTGTGGTGAGGACTGGCTGAGGTGTGGGAGGGGTCGGGGTGTGTGTGTGTGTGTGTGTGTGTGTGGGGGTGGGTGGGTGAGCGGAGAGGAGGGGCACAGAGCGAGGCGTGCGTCGTTCGTGCAATGGTGCGCGCGGGGAGCGTGCGTGCGTGCATGTGTTGTGGGGGAAGTTGGGGTGTGTGTGTGTGCGTGCGCGCAATCGTGCTGTGTTTTTGGATGCCGCGCGCACAAGAGTGTTTGTAGGTGCGGTCTCTGTGTGTGTGCGTTTGTGTGAAGTGCCTGTGCCGCGCGCACATGTGCGGTGTGTGTGTGTGGTGTCGGGGGGGGGGTGGTTTGGGGGGGTAGGGTGGGGTGGTTTGGGTCAGGGGGGGGGTTGGTGGTGGGGTCATTGGTTGGGTAGGGGGGGCTGGGGTGGGGAGGGCGGCGGTGGGGGGGAGGGGGGGGGGGGGTGGGTATGTTGTTGTACATAGACAAAATTGGACGTTATATCGGTAGCTGTCTATCGGTCGGTCCCCTCCCTCTCGTCTCTTTAACTTCCAATCTTCCTCCCTCATCTATCTCTTTCTCTTTCTCTCTACTCATCCTACATAACGCACGGCGCGCGCACGCCGCAGCGCGCGTGCACACAACACAAACAAACTACACACTAAAACACTCCACACACACACAAACACATCCCACACGCACACGGCTAGACAACGGCACCACACGCACGCACGCCAGCCACGCGCGCGCGCGCACACACTACTCACACGACATCACACACACTCACACTCACACACACACACTACACCTCATCACTTACACTCCACAAAGCACGGAAAGGGAGGGGATTGTTAAAGCACACACTCTTCCGTGTCCCTGTGTTTCTGTTTGTCCGTCTGTCTGGCTGTCGGTCTGTCTGTCTGTCTGTAGGTAGGTTATCTATGTCGTACGCGGTCTCTGCTTGACTGCCTTGCCTGCCTTGTACTCTGCCGCGGTCTCTGTCTCTTTCTCAATCTCTCTCTATCTCTCTCTCCTCTCTCTCTCTCTCTCTCACACCACTCCAAACACCACACTCACTACACACACACACACACACACTTACACAACACACATACCACACACACACACGCAGGCAGGCTGGCATGCAGGTTGGCAGGCCACCACTCACCACCCACACACTCACACACACACACACACTACACTACCTACACACAACACAACACGCACGCACGCACGCACACAGCACGCAAGCCCGCTCGCACGCACGCACGCACACACCTATCAATATCATCACACACTCACTAACACACAACACACATCTCACAGGGGAGTGGGTTTTGTGCTAATAAGCGTGTCCTTGGTTGTCGTCTGTGTGTATGGAGTGCGGGTCTGTCTCTGTCTGTGTGTGCTCTTGTCTGGCACTATGTTAACTCCCTCTTTTTCTCTCTCTCTCCTCTCTCTCTATCTCTCTCTCTCTCTCTCTCTCTCTCTGCTCTCTCTCTCTCTCTCTCTCTTAATTTTCTCTCAACATCTTGGTTTTGTATTCTCGCGTTAGTTGTTCTCTCTCTCTCTCTCTCTCTCTCTCTTCGCTCTCTCTCTCTCTTCGTCGCTCTCTCTGTTGTTCCGTCCTCCTGGCCTGTCTTCTGCTCTCTCTGTCTCTCTCTCTCCCTTTCTGTTGTGTCTGTCTGGGTGGGATGGAGGGCGGTCGGTCTGTGCGGTCTAAGCTTGAGGTGGATCTGTGGCCTCGTAGCTTTGATACAAAATACCACTTAATTATTGAGTGGGAATAGGTGCATTATGATGGTGGTGTGTTGACAAATCCGCACCATCGTTACGTGAAGAGGCTTTTGGGACAATGTGTTGTGGGAAAGTGTTTGTCGGTTATATAACTGCATGGTGCACTTCTTACGGGAGCCTGGATTTATTGTGGGGTGGTCGTCTGGCTTGCGGCCATACTTAGGGGACCAAAATTTGCGGGGGGTTTCTTAACAAAGGTCGTGAGATACAAATTGTTTATTTCATATACATGATGTTCTGTTGTGAAGCATGCCCGTTGGGTTAATGACTTGTAAGATTGAAGATTTTATAATGAGATGATTGTCATTTTTATTGTTTGTCAAAGCAATCATAAGGCTTACGTAGTATAGAGGTATTTTGTCTGGGTTTATTTCCTTTAGCGTATACGCTCTCTCTCTCTGGGTGTGGTGTGTGTGTGTGTGTGTTGTTGTGTGTGGGGTGTGTGTGTGTGGGCTGTGTGTTGCGTGTGTGTGTGTGTGTTTGTCCTGTGGTGTGTGTGTGTGTGTGTAAACACATATCTTTAACCAGGCAATCAAGTAATGATTTATATTATTGTTTATACACAGAGTTTTTATGTTCAACTGTGAACTCGCTCTCTCTCTCTCTCCTCCTCTCCTCTCTCTCTCTTCCTCTCTATCTACACTATCTCTATCTCAGTAACTGACTGACTCACTCACTCACTTCACTCACTCACGTCTCTAATCTCTCGTCACTCACTCACTCTCTCTCCTCTCTCTCACCTCTTCTCACTCACTCACACTCCCTCCCCCCCCTCCTCTGTCACCTCTCTCTTCCCCCATGCTCCGCCCATGTCTTTCGCTCTCTCTCCTTCTCCTCCTCTCTCTCGCGTCACTTCTCTCTCTCTCGCCTCTTCTCTTCTCTTCTCTCTCGGTCTCGCTCGCTCTCACTGACTCTCTCACCTGAATCATCCTCACTCACTCACTCACGCTCTCTATGTCACATCACTCTTACTCACTCTCTCTCCTTCACTCACCTCTCAATACTCAACTCTCTTCTTTCGCTTCTCCTCTTCTCTTATCTCTCTCTTCTCTCCTCCCCTCTCTCTCTACTTTCTCTCTCTCTCTCTTCTTGTAAACTAACTTACCCAGGCAATATGTAACGATTTATTTTGTGTGCTACATGGTTTGTATTTCAAACAGTGAACTCTCTCTCTCTCTCTCTCTCTCTCTCGCTCTCTCTCTCTCTCTCTCTTCTCTCTCTCTCCTTCTCTCTCTCTCCTTACAAGAATGTATCAACAAGTTTTTGGGATTGGTTGAACTTTAATAATCATATGCCGCTCCACCCCCCACCCCCCCCCCCCCCATAAAAAAAAAAAAATAAATAAATATAGCAGACATAAATACGTCAAAATATGGCGTATGATGTAAACATGTGTCCAGATAAAGATATGTACCAGCTTTCCAGAATGAAACCTTTTTTGTTCAACATAGCCGTAAGTGTTTTCTTTCATGGTCTATGTTGATATCTTATATAAAACGTATGCCTCAAACAATTTAGGATTCCGCAAGTGGACAGTTTTTTAAACCTTTATTCAGTTTATCATAGACGTGCCATTTAACTGATCCTCCTGAAGTCCTCCTCCCCTACTTTCTAGATATAAACTATTAGGATTCTGCCTCTAAAAGGAAGCTATGTTTACAACAAAGTATCTTTATGTTTATATTAATGTCCGACCGTGCCCCTTTGGCTTTGAGAAAAATAGTTTCGAATAATGAAAAGATTTCGTTCATGTTTACAAGATCTAAATTAACTTTTCCGAGTATTGATCGGTGTTAAATCAAGCTTGTTGTACTCTAGTGGTGTTTATGGAATTCTGTTATAACTTCATTCGATGTAAATACAAGGCCTCCCGTCTTTAAATAATAAATATCAAAACACACCTTATGACGCAATACATGATCACAGCATCTCCGTGATCCTTTATGATTCAGTGAATATTTACTTTTATATCCGGCTGCTCTCTCTCTCTCTCTCTCTCTCTCTCTCTTCTCTCTCTCTCTCTCTCTCTCTCTTATCTCTGTTTGAGTAGGGTTGATTGGTGAACGGAGGGGGTAGATGGGGTGAGGGTGGGTGTTTGGTGACGAGGGGCAGAGGATGGAATTGTTTGCCGAGAACACGAGATAGAGAGGAAAGGGGAATTGCGTGCGTATTGGGAGGGCGGCAAAAAATGTGTGCTGTACGGACCCCTTCCGGCGAACAGATTCTTGGTTTTAAATTTTGATTTTCTATCTTTGTGATGTCTATTGTGATTATTATGTGTTACTGGATTTCTATCTTTTTGCTGATCATGCTATTCGATAGATGTAATGTTTTTTTTTTGTCTATGCATATGTATGGATGTACGCATTGTGTTTATATTTGAATTGTATTGGTATATTTTTATATCTTTATATCAATCTTTACTCAATTGTTACTGACGTTATTATTGGGTATTTGTCATCATTATCATGGGTGTGTAGAGTGCTTGGGAAAGGATTGTGCGACAGGTGTGGGCTGTTATTGTTGGTTAATGGTTGGGCTGTGGAGGTGGCTTTTGTGTGTGAAATGTTTCTGTTTTCATTTTTGAGGGCAAGATGCAAAACTATGCCTGCCATGTGCTTTTTCTTTTCCATCTTTTATAACATAATTTGTTCGTTCGTTCGTTCGTTCTCTCTCTCTCTACTCTCTCTCTCTCTCTCTCTCTCTCTCTCTCTCACTCACTATCTCTCTCGCTCATCTCTCTCACCTCTCTCTCTTCGCTCTCTACTCACTCTCTCTTTCTCACACTGCGCGTCTTCCCTTGTTCCCCTCTCTCTCTCTCTCTCGGCTTGTCGCTCTCGCCTCTCGTCTCCTCTCTCTCGCTCGCTCGCTCGTCTCTACTTACTGCACTCATACTCTCTATCTCGCTCTCACTCACTCACTCTCGACTCACTCATAATCACTCACTCATTCTCGATCTCTCTCACTCCACTCTCTCTCTATCTCTGTCTCTCTGTCTTGCCTTGTTCTGTCTGTCTGTACTGTCTGTCTCTCTCCTCTCTCTTCTCTCATCTGAATGAACTATCCTAGGCGCAGCAAGTAACGATTTATATTTTGTGCACCAATGTTTTTATTTCAACGATGATTTTTTCCCGTTGGTTCAGTAAAATATGGTTATACATACTGTGGTCTGTGTTTTCTGGGTTTCTCTCTTTATCATTCCTCAGGATTCAGTCTGTAACAATATGTGCTTGTACATGTTTAGGGCACAGTCACTATACATATACAATGTTTGTTCCGTGTGCTACTTAGTTCCTAAGGTCTGTGTCCATCGGCCGTGTTTGGATTCCCGGACCACTTGTTGACGGTCTGCCTGCATGCCCTCTGCCATGGACAGTCCATGCCTGCTCCAGCCTGAGTAGTCGTACGCTTTGGGGCTTTGACTACAGAGCAATGGACATATTCAGCCATCAACTCGGTTTTTCATCAGTGAGCTGTCAGCGGGTTCTATGAGTGGGCCCTGAGATTGTCTCCGTTTTGGATCCCTCCCAAGTCCATAATACTGAGAAAGCACTGGTCGGTGGTCTCCCTTTGGCTTCGTTCCGGCCTCTTTGTAATCACTGTATCCCCTCCCCATATCCCATGAATGATATCTCTCTACGCCAAAACAGAATAGGAAGTGGTCTGCTGCATTTTATTACTCTGTAACGTAAGTTTGAGGCATCCAATTGGTTTTCCTCATCGTGTCCCGCTGTGTCTGGATGACTTGGGTGGTGCCGTGATGATTCTGTGTGTGGTCCGTCCCTGTTGCTATTATTGACTGGTGTGCACCAAGTGTGGGTGTTTGGCGTGGGCGTGGACAACAGAGTAATGGATGTTTCATGGTTGGAACTGTTGGTTTTACGGTGTGTCTGTCCTTGGGTTGTTTCATTAAAAGGCCTAACTTCATGTCAGCTTTGCTTTTGGCCGACGTCCCCACAGGCCATTTAGCGACCTGTGCATCCCAGGTCGTGAGGATTAGCTGGATTGGGGGAAGAGCATTCAACCGCATGGATACTCGGTGTGTCTAAAGCGTTTTCACCATGTGTTGTCGGTTTAGGTGTTGAGTAAGTAGGCCATTGCAGAAACATGATCAACTTCTTGTACGTGACTCACTGCCAAATTAAGGACCGTTACATGCATGATACATGTACTATTTTATTGTCGGTACTCACCTGCAAGTAAGGAACGATACAGATGTTCATGAACTATTGCGTGTCTGGTCTCACTGCTATGTAAGGGACCGTTACAAAAGTGAACCTTGTAACTGGTCTGGTGTAATCCCCCAAGCAACAATACGTGTTTTAGGCATGGAACTTGTTTTTTTCATCTTAGTGCAACTTATATTGTGATATAAATAATACTTCATGCATGAATGTTGACCTTTAGTTCTCTGCTTGCTAACCTTGTAACGTCGTCTTTCACATCGGAACCAGTGCTACAGAACATATGAACTGGGACCAGTTAGTTGTCTGCGTATAGCCTGTTTATATTGCCATTCAAGGACCCAGTCCCACATTAAATAAAGTTTGGACCCATAACCAAGGAGGGGTCCATGATGGCTTTTCTGTAACTATGAATACAGCTGGACCGTTGTTCTGAGCTCCACAGCTGATGCTGTGTTGTCTGGACTGATCTATAGCTACGCTGTCTAGTTTGAGACCTCTGTGATGATGTTGAGGGGCTCTGTACTGTTCTAGCTTACAGCTGACCTAGTTTCTTGCTTACCACTGCTGTGTGCTTTGAAAGTCTGTACTGTAACAAGCTACATGCTGACTAGTTCTGCGCACCACTGCTGATGCTATGAGGTCTTGTTACTGAACATGCTACAGTGTCTAGTTTATGGCACCACAGCATGATCCTATGAGGTCTGTACTGAACAAGCTACAGCTGACCTAGTTATACCGATGCACCCACAGCTGAATGCTATGAAGTCTGTACGGAACAAGTACTGCGGACCGAGTTGTCTGAGCTCCACAGCTGATGCTATGAGGTTCCTGAGTGGTATATTTGTTCCTTTTTACTGTCCAAGGTTCCCATATGAGGAATCCTCCGCGCCCTTCCTATGATTGGGACAGTAACCGCCACGGCGGCTCCAAGATCTGTGCCAGTGGAGGGGCCCTGATGCCATTGGCAATCATCCCTTTTCTCTTATATGTCATTTTAATGCGGTTTTAAAGTCCATCTGTGAGAGGGGTTCCTCCCGTTCACTCACACTCACACACACACCACACACACACACTCACACACTCACACACACACACACACACACACACATCAATCAATAACATTTGCTGTCTAAAATACCGTTCTTTATGTGAATGCGTTTTGATGTTCTATTGATGTACGTAACAAACTCACACGCCTACATATATACACATCCAGGCATCTTCCATCCAACATCCTCCTCCTAAACACACTACACTCAAACGCGGTAATGTACACGCACACAGACACAGACACACATTACTCACGCACGCACACAGACGCTCAGCCGCGCGGCGCGCGCACACACATTACAGCAGTACGCACGCTCGCACGCACACACACATACACACACACATAAACTCACTCACACACACACACCACACCACACACACCACACACGCACTCACTCTCTGTCTGTCTGTCTGTTGTCTGTCTTCTATTCTCTCTCTCTCTCTCTCTCTGTGTCTCATACAACACACACTCTCACACAACACACACACACACACACACACACACACACACAAAACCACCCAACACACAACACACACACACACACTCACATCACACACCACATTGCCGACATAATAACACGCACACACACTCGCGCGCGCGCGCGCGCGCACACACACTCACAAACACCACAACACACACTCTACACACACACCACACACACATTGCAGCCATATACACGTCGAAAATATAACACGTATATATGGCACACACACACACACACACACTCACACTACACACACATCACTCACCACACACACACACCACAACGCTCTCTCTCTCTCTATGTCTCTCTCTGTCTGTTGTCTGTCTGTCTCTCTCTCTCTCTCTCTCTCTCACACACACACACACACACATACACACACAACAACACACACACACACACACACACACACACACACCTCACACACACACACACACACAACACAACATTAAACGCGCGTGCGCGCATACACAGGAAACAGAGAGCAGGGGGGGAGACGAGAGAGAGAGAGAGGAAGAGAGAGTGCGACGAGAGAGGAGGTGAGAGAGAGGAGAAGATGAGGAGAGAGAGAGAGAGAGTTGATTGTAAATTTTATGCCCAAGGTAACGAGATAGCAACCACATGCTTCTTTTTTTTATCTGGCGCTTCCCCGCTAAGGATTAAATTAGCTTGATAGCAATAGTTTTGAACTAGCGAATATATGCTACATAAAAATGTGGATTTGTACTTTCTCCTTCGATATGATGCATAGATTGCTTTAATGTAATGAAAAAAATCAACGAAAAAAGAAACAAAAATAAATGAATTGATTACGAAGAAGGAATAAATAAATACTGATCTGCACATAGTCGCAGAGCCGTTTCAGTGAGTGAGCCTCTCCCTCCGGAGGGGCGCCACCACATCCATCAACGACAGCCCCATGGATTTCCGAATGCCCCGTCAGAATTATAACCAAAGGCCTCAGACGTGGAGAGGACATCGACGAACTGATGGTCACCTTCGAGAGCAGGGGGTATGTAAGGGCCACAGAATGTGAGATCTTTTATGGGATCGATGGGGAACGAGGTGATGAAAGATATTGCAAACAGTTTTCCCATCCGGTCTCGAGTACGGCATGACATGGGCTGTAGTTACGCTTACTTTCTTAAGATATCTCGGCGTCATTCAGGCCCCTCACCGAGAGATACAGCCACTGTAGCGTTTGTCAGAATATCGGAGCAAAACTTCATAGATCGCATCATTCAGTGATGAAACTGACGTGTGGGTCTGTCTTCCCAAATACTGGAGTCCGTAGCAAACTACCTTTGGGAGGAGCCGGTCACGGGCAGAACTTATTCAGTACATTTGGCCCAAAATTTCCTCCCTCTTTATCGGGCTCTCATTTCCCAGGTTTTTTGGGGCCTTTTCCCTTTTTAGGGCCCAGAGATGTTCTCCCAGTTTTTTCCTAGGGGCCCCACCTTCCCGGAAGTTGTCCCCCGGTTTTGAGAGAAACTTTTTCTCCTCCCGGGATCCCCCTTGTCAAATTTTTTCTTTCCTAGGGGGATGCATTTTCCCCGGTTTTGTCCCTTTTTTTTTCCAAGAGCTGATTTTTCTCCTTTTGCGCTGTTTCAGGCCCCTTGGTGATCCGGGGTTTTTGGAAATTTGGGGTTTACACCCTGATCTCCATTCCCCCTGTAGTACCTTTGCCCACGCAAAAGTTGATGTAGCTGGGTTTTCCCCCCCCCCCGTCGTTGTCTTTTTCTAGGGGGCTTCCATCGTCCAAAAACCCACCCCCCTTTCTGTTTTTTTAAAAACGGGCGTGTGTGTGTGTGGTGTTGTGTGGGGTGGGGTGGTGTGTGTGTTTTTTGGTGTGTTTTTTTGGTGTGTGGGGTTGTTGTGTTTGTGTGTGTGTGTGTGTTTTGGGTGTTTTTAGGGGGTGGGGTTGTGTTTGGGGTGTGTGTGTTGTGTGTGGGGTGTGTGTGTTTTGGTGTGTTTTGGGGGTGTGGTGTGCATAAAATGATGCGTTTTTTTAGTGCGTATTTTTGGGGGCCTTTTTCCGTACGTCGGACCCGTACCACTAAAAAATTTTTTTGTATTATTTCCTTTTGTGGCCCAACTCATGTCTGCGGGACTCTCATCCTTAGTGTGATTTGAAGCTCCCTGATTTTTTAAAACACCAAAATTTGCAACAACCCAAATTTTAGAAGAAAAAAAAAAAAACCGGTTTTCGGCAAGAATCTATATTCTTTTCCCCTTTTAAATTTAAGTTGACGTGTAGAAACCCCTACTTTTTTCAGCAAAGGTTTAAGTTTTAAATGAAAAAAAAAAAAAAAATATTTTTCCTGTCTTTAAAATGTTCAGTTTTTCTTTTCGATAGAAAGTGTTTTCAGTTGTAATGAAAAATTTTTTGAGGGAATTTAACTCCCAAACATTAGTTTGGGAAATTGGGCGCTGGGGGCCCCAATTTTTTCCCCCCTTTTTTCCCATGTGTGGGGTTTTTAAAAGGAACTTTTGTAGTGTTTGTCAATCTTTGCTGACAAAGCGCGCAAAAAAAAAAGGGAAGAAAAAGAAAAATTTTTTTGTGAGATGACTGCGGCGGGGGGAAAATGGAAAACAAACCTTTAAAAGAGAAAGAAAATGTTCCGTTAAAGTTGGGAAAAAAGGAAAAAAAAAAAAAAAATAAGGGGGGGAACAAAAGAAAAACAAACACGACGAGGTTTTTGAGGGCCCCCTTTGGCCCCTTTTTCTTCAGGGAAAGATTTTAAAAAAAAATTTGGGGCAATTCTAAAAGAAGAACAAGAAAACCCGTTTTCTTCTTTGGAAAATACTGGGCGCCCCAAAAAGAATTCCCCCGAAGTTTAGTTCACGCGTAAAAAAATATTAGTTTTTTACAGCCAAGGGAAAGGAAAATTTGATGATTGCTTCCAAAAAAAACTTCCCTTTTCTGAAAATGGTCAGATTTTTTTTAATAACATCTGATACTGCCAGACTACAACAGTTTTGGAGCCCAGTACAATCAACTATCAGAGAAATCCTGTGTAGCAGAGGGGCATTGCTCAGGTCACGGCCTGTACCCCCAATGCCTTATCCACCTCCAACTGTAAAAGGGGATCAGGAGCCAGCACAGGCGTTGTGCTCACACTGGGCGTGACTACTGTCAAACCATCATGCAGGGGCGGGGCAGGGAGGGGAGGAGTCGGGGGAGGGACTGCAGGCGGAAATAGAAAACCCAGTTCCAAGAGAAATGACTACGCCGCCGGACAAACCAATGACAAGACAAACACGACGCCTTTTACAGACCTCTTGTGTCTTGTTCCCAGGCAACATGAAATACCATTTGGGACCATTAAACACAAAGAACGAGCAATCACTCACTTTTTTCTCATCGGATTGGACAAGAGTTACTCCATTTCTTCGTGGGCCCGTCGGCGTTTGTCATGTCATTTGTTTGTTTCGTTCGTTGGGCGGCATAGTCCTTTTATGTTTGAACTGTTTGGAAAGAAAAGGTTGAATCAGCCCAAAAAGAGCGATTCCAATGAAATATACCCCTGATCAACCCCCGCCGAATTACTGCCCCTTTGCTTTCTTGTAGGAATTACTGCCCTTTTTTTCCTTTTCAAGGTTTCTGTAATTGTTTCTCTCAACATCGAAATTTACTCTGTGCGCACGAAAAGGACTACAAATGGATGAACATAAATCTGATTGTATTGATTTTAGAGGGAATGAGTAGGGGCATTAATGTGAAGAGGGGGGGCCGGGGAGGGTTGTCAAAAAGAGGAACGATTTAATTCCGTTGAAGCTGTATTTTGTTATGGTGTGGCTGATGATGTCACTGTGGAGCTTGCTGTTGCTGTTGTTACGTGTCATTGTTCTGTGCATTCTTCACCACGCTGCTCATGATGACGCTCTCCCATACACAAACCACACTTCTTTCCGACACGGCCTAGCCAAAAACCAGCCCCAGGGAGCAATGTGTTTTCAGGGAGAACCAATATCAACAGGAACAACTGACAAATACATCAGCAAGTGAAGGTCTTCGTAGCCGGATGCTCAAATGGGCACCTTCTCGAGGTGACCCAAGGCAAATGAAATGTTCGGGTTCGGGAGTTACCTTCCCCTTACCTCCCCTGATTGATCAGTCTTGGATTACTCGTGTCAACTCTTAAAAATGGGAATGCCTCAGAACCTTCATAAATTATTATGTCTTTGTCGCTGAAGTCACACAAAAAAATGTATCTTATTCTTTACAACTGTTTTTGGGAAACCGAAAAGCCCATATTTTTTTTAAACTAAACTGGTATTTGCACGATCGATTTTGGCGCCTCTTTTTCTCCCTTCGCCCGCCGGGTTAACATGGTTTGTTCGGGAGGTTAACCTTCCGGGTCTGCCCTCCTTTGATTGATGAATCTGGATTATTTCGTGTCGACTCTTTAACATGTCAGTGCCTTGGAACCTATATCATTATTATGTATACGTCGCTAAAGTCACAACAATGAATGTACTTTATACCTTGGACCAAAAAGCCCATATTTTTCCCCTAAACGGTATCTTGCTTAATCAATTTCGGCGCCATTTTTCATCTTTCGCCAACCAAACCTGACTATTTCTTGATTTCCCAAAAGTTTGTGAGAAAAACTGTCGAATCAAAAACGTACGTTCCAAGTAAAAGTCCGTAAGCTCTCATTTCGTGCATCGCTACCTACATATTTTCCGTACAAGTTTGCGATCTCTACGACCTGACTGATGATGCCGACCTGTGTGGAACAGTCGCCTTCTTCGGGTTTTACTTTGTGTTATTGTTGGAGTTGTGCGCTAATTGTCACTCTACAAATTTTAGACTTCCCGATCGACATGTTGTTTATGACTCCATGTCTTTATAAATACAACTGAAAATGTAAAGACATTAATTTGGGCCGTTTCACAGAGTATTTTTTCCAGAGCTAATGTCGACAGCCAGGCGAGGGGAAAGCCAGTTGGGGTTTTTGGGACCTCTTTTTCAAAGACCAAGTTCTCCGCTCAGATACATCTTGGAGAATCACATCTACAGGTGTGAACAATTGAAACGCCGCTGTTCAGTCATGACAAAAAGTCATGCTGTTTGGTGTTCCTCATCGCAAAAAGAGAAACATTGGACACAAACTCGTTCACTTTCGGGTTCATTCTCGATTTAATCACCAACAATGTCTTATAGCGACACGTTATCCAGTGTACATGTTTTATATTATACCTTGGGTTCTGAAGTTGTCGTCCATAGTCTATAATATGTTGGAATGCTTTTAAAAAGGACGGCGAAGCAGAGAACACGGAAGCTACTACAGAAAGCACCAAAATGGTGTCAGTTCCTGCCTCGCCAGGGCCCCTTTGGTCTGCGGCACCGTGTTTCTGACACCCACACTCACACATATACACACACCTACAACTACACACACATACAAAACACATCACACACACACCCACACACCCAACCACCCCCCCACACCCCACCCCCAAAAATTTTGGAGAATAATTCCCAAAAAAAATTTAAAGGGGGGGGGGGTTTTTTTCCAAATGAAATTTTTTTTTTTTTTTTCCCCCAAAAAATGCGCCTTGGGGCCCCCCTTTTTTTTTTTTTTGGGGGGAAAAAATTTTTTAAAGAAAAAAAAAACCCCGGGGGGAAAAAAATTTTTTTTAAAAAAAAGGGGGGGGAAAAAAAAAGTTTTTAAAAAAAAAGGGGGGGGGGGGGTTTTTCCCCCCCAAAACCCCCCCCCCTTTTTAAAAATAAAAAAAAAAAAAAACCCCCCCCCAAAAAAAAAAAAAAAACCCCCCCCCAAAAACCCCAAAAAAAATTTTTAAAACCCCAAAACCGGGAAATTTTGAAAAAAAACCCCGTTTTTCCCCTTTCCAAAAAAAAATTTTTTTCCCCCTTTTTAAAAGGTTTTCCCAATTAAAAAAGGGGGAAAAAAACCCCCCCCAAAAAAAAAACCCCCCCCAAACAAAACCACAAAAAAAACCCCCCCCCCTTTTCCCCCCCCCAAAACACCCACACCAAAAAAAAAAACCCCCAAACCCCAAAAAAAACCCCCAACACCCACAAAAAAAAACCACAAAAAAACCCCCCCCCCCCCCCCCTTTTTTTTCCCCCAAAAAAAAAAATTTTAAAACCCATTAAAAAAAAAAACAAAAAAAACCCTTAAAACCCCAAAAATTTTCCCCAAAAAAAAGGGGGAAAAAAAAAAAAAAAACCCCCAAAAAAAAACCAACAACAACAACAACAAAAAACACAAACCACAAAAAAAAAAAAAAAAACAAACAAAAACCCCCAAAAAACAAAAATTTAAAAAAAACCCAAAACACAACAAAAAAACCCCCCCCGGGGGGGGGAAAACCCCCCCAAAAAAAAAAAAAAAAAAAAAAAAAAAAAAAAAAAAAAAAAAAGGGGGGGGGGGGGGGGGGGGGGGGGGTGGGGGGGGGGGGGGGGGCGGGAAAAAAAAAAGAAAAAAAAAAAAAAAAAAGGGGGGGGGGGGGGGGGGGGGGGGGGGGGAAAAAAAAAAAAAAAAGGGGGGGGGGGGGGGAAAAAAAGGGGGGAAAGGGGGGGAAAAAAAAAGGGGGGGGGGGGGGAAAAAAAGGGAAAACAAAATAAAAAAAAAAAAATTAAAAAAAAACCAAAAAAAAAAAGGGGGGGGGCCAAAAGGGGGGGGGGGGGGGGGGGGGGGGTTTTGGGGGGGGGGGGGGGGGGGGGGGGGGGGGGGGAAGAAAAAAAAGGGGAAAATCCAGAAAAGGATACAAAAACATAAACTGAATTTTTAAAAAGTAAAGTATGAAAAATGAAAGAAGATGGACAAAGAAAAACGGGAAAATTTTTTCAAGAAGAAAAAAAAAAGAAAGAAAAAAAAAACGCTCAACAAGAAATTTTTTGGTTGCTTGTTTGTTTCCGTGGGGCAAAACAGTAGGGCCCCGTTTTTGCCCTCCCGTTTATTTCGGGGGGGGGGGGGGGTTTCCCCAATGGCAGGGGCCACAAAAAGTACATCTTTTTCCGGGGGGGTTGGGGGTTTCTCCCCGGGGGGGGGGGGGGGGGGGGGTTTTTTTCCCCCAACGGGGGGGGGGAGGGGGGGCTTGGCTTAATTTTTATAGAAAAAAAAACCCCCGGGGGCAAAATTGGGGGGAACAGGTCCGGGGCCCGGAAAACTTTCCCCCCCTTTCCTTTTGGCAGCGAAAAATTTTTGCTTTTTTTAGTGGCTTTTTTTGTTTGTTTTTTCCTTTTCGTGGGAAGGGGGGGAAAGGGGGGGTTTTAATTTCCGAGTACACTGTTTTTCCCCCCAAAAAACGTTTTGCATGCGTGCGTGCGTGGGGGGTGAAAGTGTGGCTTTTTTTCCCCCGTGAAAAGCCCCCCGGGGGAGCTGCAAAAAGTTGGGGGCCCGGGCTGTTCGGGGGGGAAAAAACAAGGAAGTTTTTTTTGTAATTTTTCCTTTGAAAGTGTTTTGGGGGGGTTTTTGGGTTTAAAAAGGAGAAAAAGATGCTGTCGTAAAATTTTTTTTAAATTTTTCTGTTTACGTTTCCTGCCCCATTTTGGTTTTTTTTTAAATTAAAAACCCAAAAAATTTAAACAGAAGTTTTAACTTTTTTTAAAGAAAAAAAAAGTTTTTAAAACGAGGAATATTGCAAAACCAAAAAAAAAAACCCATAAAAAAAAAAAAAAAAGAAAGGGAGCAGGGCCGGGGAAATTTTTTTTTTTTGGCATGGCCCTATTAAAAAAAACCCCCTTTTTTCCCGTCCTGTTGTTTGATTTCCAAATTAATCACAGTTTTTGTTTTTGGGTTTTTAAAGGTAAAAAATCTACGAAAGTCTTTGACAGGGGAAAGCGACCCGAAATATAAGAAAACAATAAGGTTTCGTTTTTTCTTTTTCCACGGTTTTTGGGGGGGGGCGACGGGGGGGGAGCCCCCGAACTCAATTTTCCCCCTTTTCCGGGGTGTGTGTGTGTGTGGGGGGGGGGGGGGGGGTGGGTGGGGAGTCACTTTTCCGGGGTCATTTGATGGGCAGGGGGGGGGGGGGGGGGGGGGGGTTTTTTAGCTTTTTTGTTTTTTTTTTCTTTTCTGTTTTGGGGTTTTTTTTCTTTAAAGGGGGGGGGGCTTTAAAAGGGGGGGGGGTTTGGGGAGGGGCCCTTTTTTAAAAGGGGCCAAAGGGGTGCAATTTTTTTAAATTTTTTTTTAAAAATTTGGGGGGAATTCGGGTGACTTTTTTTCTTTTGGTCCCGTGGGGGGCTAATTTAGGTTTTTGGGCCAGTGTCCTTTCAAACCCCGGGGAGGGATGGCAGGGGGAGTTGGGGGGGTTTTTGGGGGGGAAAGAGGGCAGGAGAGTTTTTTTCACAGACTGAAAGGACGAAACCCAGCCGAAAAAAACAGCAAAAAAAAAACCCCCCCAAAAGGGAAAAAAAACAAACCGGGGAAAGGCGTAAATTTTTTTGTTTTGTGACGTTTTTTTTCGATGCGCGTCGCCAAAAACCTAGTTCCAGGGGGTTGCCAAACAAATGGAAAGTTTTTTTTGTTTAAGGGGTTGGAGGGGGGGATCCCCGGGGGTTTTAAGGACACTGTTTTTTAAGAAAAACAGGGAAAAAATTTTGCAACAAGTGCAGAAATAAAAAACCCGCAGCTGCACTATTTTCCCCGGTTGCCGGGGGGAACCCTTTTCCCCCGGCGGGAAACCGTGGGGGGTTATCAAATCTGCCTGAAGAAAAAAAAGGGGGAACCCTTTTTTTTAAAAGGTAGCGAGGGGTTTTTCCCAAAGGGGATTTTTTGGGGGAAATGAAGGGTGGGGCATTTCGTTATTCATAGGAAGGGGGAGGAAGAAAAAAGGGGGAAGTTTTAGGCCGGGTTTTCTTGTGAAGTTTTTTTTGGGGCGTGGGGGAAAAGGGGCGTATAAAGGGAAAAAAGAAGGATGCCAAAAAAAAGAAAAAAAAAAACCCCTTTTAAAAGGGGGGGTTTTTATCGGGAAAGAAGCCCCGACTGTCCTTGTAGCCGGCTTCTTAAAGGGGAAAAGAAGTGGGGCCCCAAAATGGACAAGGTTTTTTTCGACCCCCCGATGGCAACTTCGGGGGTGAGTGAAGAAAATCCCTGGTCAGGAGAGGGCGCAAGTTTTTAATGGGGCCAGCCCTGACACCCTTCAAGTTGGGGCGTCGATGGGGGTTTCCCCTTTTTCCTTTTGGGCGCGCACCTCCTTGTCTGTGAGCCGGGGGGTTCTGCTGGAGGACGTGGTGATTACATCAGAATTCCCCCCTTTTGACATTTTTTTGGGGGTTTAAAAATTTCCCCTTCTTCAAGTTTTTCTAGTTCAAAAATTTTAGTTTATCTTTCCGTCCCTCAATTTTTGTGGACTAAGAATTCGCTTGCTTTTAAAAAAATTTTTTACGAACTTTTTTTCCCCCTTTTTTGAATTTTAAATTTTTCACCAAAAAGTAGAACTGATGCACAAACTCTGACAAATTAGTGGCCCTGTTTTTTTGTGTCTTGGTTACTCTATTGCTTTTTTTAGTCGAAAATCCCTTTCAATCAAAGATCCGGGGGGCAAAGCCTTTTGCCATAAAAAAAATATATGAAGATTTTTTCGGGAATTGGTTTTTAAAAAACCCTTTTTGGTGTAGGACGTTTTTTGGGGGAAAAAAATAAAAAAAACTGTTAAAGGGTTTTAATGAAAAAAGATTTGCTGGGGGGGGTTCAGTTTTTTTCCCCCCAGAGGGAACTGCTTATGGTTCAGGAATTTTTTTTTGATGATTTGGAATCTAGCCCCTTACACGTTATAAAACTAATGCCAAAAAACCTTCTTATGGGAGATTTTAATGCTTATACAAAAATGTTTGCCTGATTTTTAAAACTTGATACAAATAAACAATGACATTATTTTTTTTATGGTTTTCACTCGTGTAATTTAAGAATTTTTTTTAAAAACCCCCTTTAGAGATGTTCAAAGGGGGGGACGTCACCCAAAAACAAAGGTTATGAAAAAAAAGATTTTTTTCAAAAAAAAAAGAATCTGTTTTTTTTCAATGGGGGGAAGGGGTTGGGGGGGGGACCCCCGGTAATTTTGGGGGGGTGCACTAGTAGGGGGAAAAAACGTGATTGATTATATGTTGGGTTCACCTATTTGTTTTACACCAAAAATTTCGAATTTTTTGTTGATCCCTTTGACGGGGCCCCCCTTTCAGATGCCCCAAAAAACCCAAAATTTTTTTATCTTCGATTCCCCCGGGAAAAAATCAAAAAATCCAAAAAAACCAAAAATCCATTTTTAAAAAAAAAGAAGTGTAAGAAGTCCAGAAAAAAAAAGACCTTTGTTTGATACAAAAAAATTTTAAAAAAATGGGGGGCCCTCTAAAGGTGAGATGTTTAAAAAAAAACTTGCTTACTAAAAAAAAAAGAGGAATTAAACAAAAAAACTTTACAAAATTTTTAAAAAATTTTTTGCCGAGGGGTAAAAAATTTTTATCAAAAATTTTTGTTTGAAACAGCTAAAGACACTCAAGGAGGAAGTAAAAAATTTTAAAAAAAATACAAAGAAAAGTCGGGGAAAAACCCCTGAAAATAACCCCCTGGTTTAAACCCCCATGCGGGGGAAAATAGAAAAAGAAATTTTTCAGAAAAAAAATTAAAAAAAAAATTTAAAAAAAAAATTTTGTCCCAAACCCCTAGAGAGGTTGAAATTACGTAAAAAAATAAAAAAAAGTTCTCAAAAAAAGTATAGATTTTTTCACAAAAATTTTGGGATAAAAAGATTCCGTAATCTAAAAGCTAATAGACCAAGAGAATTTTGGGGGAAAAAAATTAAAACAAAAAGAAAATGTTTTCCCCGTTAGTATGGATAAAATTTTTTTTCCTTTCTTTTTAAAAACATTGAATGTAAAACCCGGGGGTTTTTAAAAAATAAAGTGATATTGACTGTGACGGGGAATATAAATTTTTTGAATTTCAAAAAGCACCAATAAGTGACGAAGACGTTGAAAAAGCTGTACGGGGGAACTTAAGAATGGAAAAGCTTGTGGGATAGATAGAAAACAAAAAGAAAAAATAAAAAAAAACATCCCATTCTCAAAAAAAGGGGTTTTTGAAACTTTTCAAAAAAGCTTGATACGGGGGGCCAAACTAGAAGAATGGGTTTTTTGGGGGTTTAAATTTTTGCCAATAACAAAGGAAAAGGTAGAAAAAATTTGGGCTGTAAAAAATTATAGAGGAAAAAAAACCCTTTTGAGTTGTTTTTTGGAAAAAAAATTTTCACAACAATTTTAAAAAAAACCCCTTTGGGAAAAAATTTTTAAAACAGAAAAAAAAACACACTTTCGGAAAAAAAAAAGCTGGTTTTCGACAAAGGGGTTTTTTTTTCCCCAGATCATTATTTGTTTTAAAAATTTTTAAATTTGGGGTATTTTCAATAGTCGTAAAAAGCAATTATTTTTTTGTTTTTTGTTGATTTCAAAAAAACTTTTGATTCGTTTTGGGGGCAGGGATTAGGGGGAAAGCTTACAAAGAAGGGGGGAAAGGGAAAGATTTTGAAAATAATCACAATATTTTAAAAACAGTTTTAAAAATTTTTAAAATTTAAAAAAAGGAAGCAATCTGAATATTTTGGCAGTTTTAGAGGTGTTTGTAAAAGGGGAAAAAAACTTTAAAACCTTTGCTATTTTTTTTTGTATTTGAATGTTTTTAAAAATATATCTCACAAAAACGTAACTGTGCTTTTTTAAATATTGTTTTTAAAATTTTCCCCCGACTCAATTTTAAAAAATTTTCTTTTGTTTACTTTTACTTTTGTATTCTGATGATATTGTTATTATTGCGATTTTTTTTGCGGTTTGCAGGGGGGGTCTTGATTTATTAAGCGAGTAATTTTTTAGTAAAATGGGGAAAAATTTAAAGTTAAAAGGGGGGGAAAAAAAAAAAAGGGGGGGAGTCTTTAATGGACGCCCCAAAAACCCCAAAAAAAAAAAATAAAATTTAAAAACCCCCGTTTAGGAAAAAAATACACCCCCTTCCCCAAAAAATTTTGGGGGAATCTTTGCAGAACAGGAAAAATTTTTATAAATGTAAGAAGCATTTTTTAAGGGGGAAGCGCAATGTGCAATGTTTTTCTTTATTAAAAAAAGGGGGAAATTTTATTTGATTTGCCTATAAACATTGTACTGGACTTAACCCTTTAATGGTACTTGCCTTGCTTTTTTTGGCTGTGAAATTTGGGGGGGGTAGTGATTTTTAAAAAATTTAAGGAAAGTTTTCCCGCTTAAAAAATTTTTTTAAACATTTTTTTTTATTTAAAAATTTTTTTTTAAACCCCAAAAAAGAATTGATTATGGAGAACAGGAATGTTCCTGTGTCAGTTCAAGTACATTCCGGGGAAAAAAAAAAATTTTTGGGCATCCTTCCTTTTTTCCCCCAAAAAAACAAATATTTATCTAGATTGTATCAGGTATTATTAGATTTAAAACAGAAATCAGGGTTTTTTTAAAAAAGGTGGGGTTTTTTTTTATACGGGGGGTCCTAATAGAAACAGGGGGCGACGTGGTGTGGGCGACACAAAAGTTTTTTTTTTGGGGTTTTTAGTTTTGTGAAAAGGGCGTTTTTTTTTGAAGACTTTTTCCCCAAAATTGCATGGGGGATGTTTGCAGAAATAAGTGTTTATTTTTCAAAAATTTTTTAAAAAGGTTTTTCCCCCGTGAAAAAAAAATTTTTAAGGGTGTTTCCTGTTTTTTTTTTAAACCCCCCTTTTCGGTTTGCGGGGGTTTTATAAATCAAAAAAAATTTTAAAAAAAATTGGGGAGCGTTTTGGGGAAAACCCACGATGAACGATTCGTGGGACTGTGACAGAATGCCGGGGGGTTGGGGGGGAATTTTTATTTGAAAAAATTGGAAAAAAATTTTAAAAAACTTAAAAACCCCCTTTTTGTTTCTTGTTTTTTTAACTTTGGGGGGGCTTTGTGGTAGTAAGAAAGTTTTTTTAAACTTTGCAAAATTTTTTTAAAACCCTTTGAAAAAAAGTGTAACATTACATTCAGTATGTTAATTATAGGGAAAAATTTTTTATGTTTGATTTTTTTTCATTTTTTTTTTTTTTTGGATTTGTTTAAAAGTCCTCCAGGGCCCCCCAAAAAGGGGGCGCGGATTAAAATCTTTTAATCTTTTTGTGGGGGGTGTGTGTGTGTGTGGGGTTTTTTGGTGTGTTTGTGTGTTTTGTGTGTGTGTGTTTTTCAAAATGTAGTTTAAATTTTTGTGGAAAAATATTGGTGTGATTGTAGTTTAAAGTAAAATTTTGGAAAAAATATTGGGGGTGAAGTGAAAGGGTTTAAAGAAAAAGGGGGCAGATATTGGTGTGATTATTTTTTAAATTTTCATTTGGGAGATTTTGGGGGGTGACTGTAGTTTAAAGTACAGGGGGGATATTGGCTGACTTATTTTTAAAAATACAGTGGAAAAATATTTTTTTGTTTTTCAGTGCAGATTTTTTCCCCCCCCCCCCCCCCCCCCCTTTTTCCCCTTTTCTTTCTCTCTTCTCTCTTCTCTCTCTCTCTCTCCCCTTTAAAGGGGTACAAAACTTTTTTCCCAAAAAAAGTTCTTTTTTCCACCGATAAAAAAAAAACCCATAAATAATTCATATATAAAAAAAAGCGTGCTCTGTGAAAAAGTTTTTTTTCCATTTGTTAGAGGGCCCCGGACATTGAGTTTTTGGGGTTTTAAATTTTTTGTGGGGGTGATTCCTTTCTTAATGACATTTTTTTTTCCCCTGACGAGCTTTTCTTATAACCTGGCTGTGAGAAATCATCATTAAAAAAGGAAAGGTAAAAAAATCTTACTTTTTGGACATATCTTTTTTCGTCGATTTCTGCTTTTTATAATTTGGCGAAAAATTTTTTGGAAAAGGAGAGAAGGATTTTTTTCCTTTTTTCGTGTTCATTATCTGCAATGTTGTTTTTTGGGGGCCCCAAAAGAAGGCCCCGAGGTCGAAACGCGTCATTTTTTTGTCTTCTTTGTTTAGACCCCTTTTATCGGGGGGGAAGACTTTTTTTTTGTTTTTCGTTTAAAAAGCCCACCTGCAGTCATATTTTTTAAAAAATTAATTTTTTCATTTTTTTTAAAAAAATTCCTTTTCCCTGAAAAAAAACCCAAAAAAAATTTTCTCCCTGGCGCGTCTTTTTTGTTGGGGGTATTTTCAGCAAAAATTACCCCACAAAAAAAAAACCCCCAAAACCAAAAAACCCCTAAAGCAGTTTTTGGGGGATTTTTTGGCAGGGGGTAAAGTGTGCCCCCATGTTTTTGTGATGGTGGGGGGGTGGAGGCAGTGCAGGCGAAGACAAAAAAAATTTTAAGGGGTTTTTTCCCAATCGGACGACAGTGCAGGTTCCAAGACAAGCAAAAACCCCCATTTTTCCAGAAAGGTAAATCGTCATCAGACGGTGACACTTCAGTGTTTCCTGTTTGGGTCCCTGTAAACAACGGGGGGCCCCGGACAATTGGGGGAAATTTTCCCCCCATGCATTCATAGTGACTTAAAAAAAAAACCCCAAAATGTTAAATACCGTATGGAATGAGAAAAAATTGGGGGCCTTTTTTAAAAACCATCCCCAAGCTTTTATGATCATGTACAGTGTCACAAATTCCATCTCCCCCAAAAATTTCCCAACCCCCCTCTATTTTTCATAAAGACCTATTTTTCTTTACAGAAAAAAAATTTTTGGGGAAATTTTGGTGGTTTTGTTTTTCTTTTAAAAAAATTTTAAAGAAGAAAGCAAACTTGGTCTTTGTAAAAAATTTTATTTCCCCCTTTGGGGAAAAAAGATTTTTTTGTCAACCTGTTTCTCCCCCTCTCCCCCTCTCTCCTCTCCCCTCTCTCTCTCTCTCTCTCTCTCTCTCTCTCTCTTTTTTACCTTGTTTATGTTGTAAAAAAAAATTTTGGGCGTCTATCTCTTTCTATCATTAAAAAAGGAAAGCCCTCTCTCTCCCCCTCTTTTCCTCCCCTCTCTTTTTCCCCTTTTCTCTTTCTTTTTCGGGGTGCTGCCTGGGGACCGTCCCAAACCCCCGGGTTTTTTCCTTTTTCCCGGGGTTTAAGCCTTCTTTCTCTGTCGGGGGGTCTGTCATCGGGGATTTCTGTTGTCTGTCTGTCCTCTGTCTCTGCCCTTGTCTGTCTGGGGGGCCGTCTCTCTCTGCCCTCTGCCCTCTGTTTGTCTGTCTGTCTCTTTGTTTGTTTTCTGTTTTCCCCTTTTCCCCTTTTTTCCCCCCCTTTTCCTGTCTGTTTTCTTTCTTTTCCCCTCCCCTTTTCCCTCCCTCTTCTCTGTCAAAAAAGGACAGAGGATTTACCCTGACCATAAAGGGGGGGCCCCCCGGGGAGTGGGAAAAAAACGACATAGAGGGGGGGGGGGGAAAAGAGAGAGGGGGGAGAGAGAGGGAAAAAGGGGGGGGGAGGGAGGGGGAGAGGGAGGGAAGGAGGAGGGGGGGGAGAGAGAGGGGAAAAAAATAGGGAGGGGGGGGGGGGAAGGAGAGGGGGGCAGAACTCAAAACCCCCAAAAATTTTGGGGTTTCCCCTTTATATAAAGGGCCCCTGGTCCTTATAAAGGGGGGGATGGAAAAAAATTTTAAAAACAATATAAAAATCAACAAAAAAAACCCAAAAAAAACTGCATGTACTATCTGTAAAAAAAACCATACTAATCTAAACTGAAATCCCTTTTTAAAGGGGGGGAGCGAAGAGAGAGAGAGAGAGAGACAGAGAAAAGGCAGGGGGGGAGAGAGACGGGGGACAGAAAAAAAAACAGCCGACAGACAGGGGACAGGAAAGAACAGGGAAGAAGAGAGAGAGAGATGGGCAACAAACAGAAAAGACAGCCCCGACAGACAGACAGACAGACAGACGGGGGAGAGCCAGAGACAACAGAGCGAAAACACCTGAAAATTAAAGGGGGTGATGACTGTGGAGACGATTCCAGACAGCAGAGAGAGCGGGGGAAAAGAGAGAGAGAGAGAGAGACAGACAACAGACGGGGAAAAACGGGGCAGACAAAACAGAGACAGAGAGGGGGAAAAAGGACGAAAAACAGAAGAAAATCAACGGGGCAGACAAAACCCCGGGGAAAAAAGGAAAAAGGGGGTAGGGGGGCGGTCCAAAAAACCCCAGCACGGGGGGAGAGGAGGGCGGGGGGAAAACCCTGGGGGCGCCCCCCCGGCCCCCAAGAGAAGAAAAGGGGAGAGGGGGAGCGGGAGTTAATTCAATGAGGGGATGGCCGTTTTTTGAAGGTGGTGTATAAACAACTTTTAATCAGGTAAGGGAAAATTTTTTTACAGAATTAAAAAAAATTTTTTAAAAAAAAGTTAGCGAACCCCCGGGGGAAAAAGTGGAAAAAACGAGTCACAAGAAAAACAAAAACGCTTTTTGACCTTTTAGGCCCCTTTATCGGGGGGGCATAAACTTAAAAGGGGTTTAGCGAAAGGAAGAAAAAAGGGGAAAAAGGTGTTGTTTTAACGTTTCTTCCTTCGCTAAAACCCGGGGGAAAAGGGGGTTTTAAGGGGGTCAAAGAAAGGGGGAAAAATTTTTTGTTTTTTTTTTTCGTTTTTTGTCTCACCCGATAAAAACCAAAAAAGGGGGAAAAAAGCGTTGCGTTTCGTCTGTGACTTTTTAAAACGTTCCCCGGGCGGTTCGCAAACCTTTTTTTTTAAGTTTTTTTTTGGGGTTTCCGCCTGCAGCCCCTCTCGCTTTGAAAATAGAAATTTAAAAGCCCAAGGGTGGGGGAAACAGGGGAAAAAATTTATTACAAATTTTTGAGCAAAAACCAAATCGAATTTTAGATGTTTTTAAAATAAAAAAAAAAAGCAACTGTTTGACAATTCTTCACGCTTAAAATTACGTCCCCAAATTTTTCCCCCCCTTTAGCGCGCCCCCCCAGCAAAAATTTCCCCCCCCACTGTTTACTCTCTCTTCATGTGAAAGGGGGGTGCGACGGGGGGGGGGATGAATTTCCGTAAAGTAAACAAAAAAAGGGTTATGCACCGTTCATTAGGAGGGGGGGGGGGGGGGGGGGGGGGGGGTTTTTCTATCTGTTTTTTTTTCAGTAAAAATTTTTTTTTGTTTCAAAACATTCCTTTTTTGTGGTGGATTCCGTACCCCCGTGCATTAATTACGATAACCCCTTATTTGTACCCCCATCAAAAAAAGGGGGCCCTTTTTATTCACGCAAACATTTGAAATTTTTCTGTGGGGAAAAACGGTTTTTTTTGTTTACCGGGGGGCCCCCAAAAAGACATTAAAATGTAAAAACCCCCTGACTTAGGGACGGCTCCCGCTCCTTTGATCAGGGGACTGCAGAAACGTTTTTGGGTTTTTCCATTTTGGGGGTTTTTAAGGGAAAAGAGTAGGAAAATATGGCAGAGAAAAGGAAAGGGAAAATTTTGACTCACAAGAAGAAAAAAGAAAAAAGGGAAAAAAAGTAGCCAGAGACTTGAATAAACAGAAAACACAAGAGGAAAATGCAATAAGGTAACGACGGGGGACTGCCGAAATCTTTCACGCGCAAGAAGAGAAAAAAGGGGGGGGGGTAAAAAAGAGGGGGGAGAAGAGAAAGGGGGGAGAGAAGGGGGGAGAAACTTTGGTATCAACAATAATCCAATTTTTAAAAAAAGTTTTAGTCCCCTTTCCCCCTTTTTAAAAAATTGAATTCTACTTTGTTAAAAGTAAACATATTGTTTAAAACAAATCTTTGGTAAAAATTAAAGTTTTTAAAAAAATCAAAAAGCGCAAAGACAACACCAGAAACAAATTTGCCATCCCCAAAAAAAGAGAGAGAGAGGGGGGGGGAGGAGGGGGAGGAGAGGAGAGAGGAGAGGGAGAGGGGGGGCTGCTTTTTAAATAAACGAACCCCCAAACCCGTGTTTTTTATCATGGACGATGGTTTTTAGTTCAAAAACGGGAAAAAAGGTGGGGGGATTGAAGGGAGGGGTGTGTAAAACACACGTTTTTTTCCGTTTTGCCCTCCCCCCCCTTTTTTTTAACCAATTAGCAAAAATTTTTTTTGGCGGGGGAAAAGGGGGAAAAAAAGGGCCGGGGGAAAAAATGTTTGGGAAACAGGCAGAAGTGGTTAGTGCCCCCACTGGGTTTTCCCTTTTCCCCCACCGATGAGGGCTGCGCGGGGGTTTTTTACCTTTGGGTGTTTGTGGACAAAGGAATTTTCGTGTTGGGGGTTTTTCCCTTTTTTTTTCCCAACAGGAAAAAGGAAAAATTTTCCAATCTCTCTCTCCTCTCTCCCCTCCCCCTTTTTCTCCTCTTCTCTCTCTTCCCCCCCTCCCCCTTTATGTTTTGCCCCGGTCTTTTTTTTTGTTTTCTTCATTGTCAAAAGTTGGGGTTTTTTTTTCTGTCTGCCCCCCTGTCCCGTTGTTGTCTGTCGTCTGTCTGTCTCTCTTCCCTCTTCTCTCCCCTCTCTCTCTCTCTCTCTTGCGTGCACTGAAAGTGTGTGTGTTTTTGGGCGCGCGCGCACTTGGGGTGTGTGTGGTGTGTGTTGTGTGTGTGTGTGTGTGTGTGTGTGTGTGGGTTTTTGTGTGTATGGGGGGTGTGTGGGGTTCGCGCGCGAGGTGTTTTTGCACGTGATGTGTGTGCGTAGCGTTTTTTGGTATTTAGTAAAGTGTGGTGTGTTTTGTGTGTTTTTGTTTTGTGGGGGTGGGGTGTGTGTGTGTGTGTGTGGGAGTGTTTTTGTTGTGTGTGTGTGATGTGTGTGGGGGGGTGGGTGTGTTTTCCCCTTCTCTTTCCCCCCCACACACACAAAACCCCACACACAACACACACACAAAAACCCCACACACCACACACACACCCACACACACAACAACGAAATTCATAAACTAAAATTTGTCAACACAAACAAGGTTATAAAATGATATTAACATAAGACAAAGGCCCCCAACTCCATAATATAACCCCCCCAACAGCACAACCACTTTGGGAAAATGTATTTAACCATTGATCAGTAAATAAATTTTGCCTGTGTGTGGGCAAAGTGTGCCAAGTCTGATTTTTGAGTGTGCGCTTTTGTGTGAGCATGTGTGTGCCCTGTGCGGGGTGTAAGTGTGCCTGTGTGTGTACCATTAAGTGTGTGCCTGTGGATGTGCATGCTCGTGCATAAGCGCGTGAGGGGGAGGGGTGTGCGTGAAAGCAAGAATGCATAAATGAGTGCATAAAAGTGGGTGCCTATGCTTGCCAGCATATCTCATGTGCTTGAATGTCTATCTGAGTCCCCGTTTTTAAATATCGGGGTTTCAAAATTCAGTTATTTTAATTACATTATCACTGCAATCATATCATAAAACACCAACATATAATCCTGAGATCAGTACAGTTTTTTAAATTTGGGAAAAAGGGGGGAGGAGGGGGGGTGCAGTGGGGAGGGGGGGGGGTAATGGGGATGGAGACGGAGGGAAAGGGTTTTAGGAGGGTACCTTAAAGATGGACTGGCTGGAGGAGGAAAAGGGGGAGCGGACAGATGATTACTGTTTTACTGTATCTGCCAGCAAAGGGCAAACGATTTTAAATTTTCCCCCTGAAGCCTCCTTTAGGGCCCCTAATTTTCTGATGGGAGAAAATAATCTTTATATCTGGATGTCCTCATCTCATGGACAGCAGTCGACCAGCTTTTCCCACTGGAAGCACAGAAGGTTTTTAGAGGGGGATGGACTGGGTCACCGACTGATAGAACAAGTTTTAAAGGGAAAGGGGCTGTTTTACCCTGAAAATGGGGGAAAACTTCCGCAGAAAGAAAAGACGCTGGTTGGCCTTCTTGCAGCACATGTCGATGTTGGGGTCCACTCCAACTTGTAAAAGACTTCCGGAAAATTTTCTTGTAGGGGCGCAAAATTCGCACTTCCTCTTCCTTTTAAAACAAGTGGGTGGTGCTGCTTGGGTTTCCCGCGAAGTCGAGCCCCTCTCCTCTGTTTGGTGACATTGGGTAAGGAAAAATTTTTTTTCGCAAACCCGTCCCCAACTTGCCACTGCCTCTCGGTACATGGTTTTTATCAGAGCGTGCATCAGCCCTTAAATGACGTTTATCTGCGAACTTGGTCTGCAGAAATGCATGCCTCCCTGGGCGGCAGTCAGCTGTGTAGATGGGAACAGGGCATGCGACAGAAAAACACCCCTGTGGGGGGTCCTGCATTGTCCCCCGGACA
>JAMYXO010003090.1:5000-21272 GCA_033310375.1 Conus canariensis | reverse complement strand
TGACGCGCGCTTTCACGCCGCGACATTTATTGTGGGGCCCTCGGCCCGTCCACAGGAGTACGCAACATACATTACAACATGACAACAACAAAAACATCGATTGAAACGTTGATTGTAAAATATTTTGTTTTCTGTTTAGAATTTCTATTTTTCCTATATCGTCAGTATTACTATTACATATGGGTTTCTCTCGTTTTTAAGGCATAGAAGATGTACATTGCAATATGTCTTATGATTTCAGTATTATCGTTTTGTAGCAGACTTTCCAGTGTGATTGCGTTTCTATTACTAAAATGTTTGAAAATGTATTTTGTTCGCAATTGCCTGTAATTGGGACACCACATTAAGAAGTGCATTTCTGTTTCTACTGTTGGGCAGAAGGGGCATGTTGTTATAGCTTGATTATCTATATATTTTTTATTGCCATGCAGTTCGTTTATTCCTAATCGTAATCTTGTCAATGCTTTTCTAAACTTCGCGATTGTGATTGCGCGAAAGTATTCTTCAGTTTGGTGTATAGTTTTAAACGTATGATATGTTGCAAATCGTTCACTATTCGCTATTTTGTTGTGCCAGTTCTGTTTGTAACAATCTATGATTCTTTGTTTTAGTGTTATGATAAATCTTTGCTCGTTTTCTACGCCTTCATTCAACCAGACTTCAGAGAAGCCATACATATCCAAACAGCGTTTAATTTCCAGCGCCCAGTTCTGTGGTTTGTCAATTTCTGTTTTTTCTCTTTCATATGCTTGTCTAGGTATCCTGTCTGGAGTCATCTTCATTATTTTGAACCAATATCTGATTGCTTTCATTGAACTATCTATACTCATCGGATATCTTCCTAGTTCTCCGTATACTAAGTTGTTTGGCGTTTTTCTCCCTACCCCCATGTATCTTTTACATGCGAATAAATGTATATTTTCCACCGCTGAATAACGAGTCAAACCCCATACTTCTGCTGCGTACAGTAGCAGTGACTTGACCTGTGTATCAAATAGCTTAAAAAATATATTTATATCTAAGTGTCCTAAACTATACATTGTTTTCATTATTTCACCTATTTTCCCTTTCGCCCTTCCTGCATATTCTGAAAGTGAAATATCTACTGAGAGTTTAGTCGTTAGAGTAAAACCTAAATATTTGTAGCTGTTTACTACCTCAATTTCTTCCCCTTTGTAATTCCATTTTTCTAGTCTGCCAAGGTATCCTCCTTTTCTAAAGACCATGATTTTTGTTTTTTGGAGATTAACCTTTAGTCCAATGCGGTCCGAGGCTTCCTGTAGGTTCTTAATTTGGTTTTGCAGACCTGCTGGTGTTCTTGATATTAAAGCTATGTCATCAGCGAATAGAAGTGAAAATATTTCTGCCTTTCCGGGTAAGAATTGATATCCGTGTCTTCCTTTAGCTGTGACATTGTCTGCAACTTCTGTAATTAGTAATGAAAAGATTAGGGGGGACAGTAAGCACCCTTGTTTCACTCCTGTGTGACATTCAAAGAATTCTGTTAGTTCGGTTCCATGTCTTACACATACTTGTACTGTTTTATAGATAGCTTTTAGCATGTTAAGCATCTTCGTAGATATTTTGTGTTTCTGTAGGATTTCCCAGAGTTTTTCTCTATTTACTGTGTCAAACGCTTTCTGATAATCAATGAAGGCTACATACAATTTACTTCTTCTTCTGCCGTATAGGCAGTTACTTATCATGGATGTTAGTGTGAAGATATGATCTACTGTTGAGAAATCTTTCCTGAAGCCTGCCTGTTCTTTGCTAATTTTATTTTCTGCTTCTGCCCAATCATATAGTCTTCTGTTTAATATTGCTGTGTAGATCTTGCTTATGATGCATAATAAGGATATTCCTCTATAGTTTCCTGGATTCTGTCTATCTCCTTTCTTGTGTAGTGGTATAATCACCGCCCTTGACCATTCTATGGGGAAGTAGCTATCTTGGTATAACTTGTTGAATAATTTCGTTAAGAATGGCACTATATTTTGTCCTATGGTTTTAAGAAATTCAGGAGGGATTTCATCAATACCTGGTGATTTGCCTTTTTTTAATTTTTCTGTAGCTGATCTTACTTCATTTTCGGTTATCTCTTCGTCTAATTCTTGTACTTGAATTTCGTTTAACACTTCTTCTTCTTCTTGTGGTCCTTCTTCTCTATCGTTTAGTATTTCTGTGTCATGTGGATTCAAAATGCTTTCGAAATGCGTTTTCCACTGTGTAATATTAATAGATGGTAATGTGTTCTTCTTCCTTCTAACACTTTTTATGGTGCTCCAGAACATTCGGCTGTCCTTGCGATTTTGTACTAGTGTGTCGTATGTTTGCTTTTTATACTGTTTTTTCTTTTCTCTAATTGTTTCTTTGTATACTGCTCTTTTATTCCTGTAAGCCTCTCTCCTTACTTGATAAATAGTTGGGTTTTTATCCTTTTTCGTCCATGTCAGTCTATTGAGTGCTTGTTTTGCTTCTTTCTTTTTGATTTGACATTTTTTATCATACCAGCTGTTTGTAGTCTTATATTTTCCTCCTATACCTATTGTTCTGTACATGTCTTTCCCTGCCTCTTTTAATAGCTTATTAAATCTGTCTATACTCGTGTCTACATCTCTCTCTATTTCTTCTGTTATTTGCGCCATTGTTTGTTTTGCTTCTTCCGATTCTATGAACTGGACATACTGTTGTTGTTTTGTGGGATCCCACTTTAGTTTCTTCACATAAGATTTCTTGCCCTCGTTCTCTTGTGCGTTAGACAGTGTACTTTGTAATTCCATCATAATAGGCATATGCTGAGCTTCAACTCTCTCTACTATCTGACACTTATTCACATTTTCTAACAGTTCAACAGAACATATATAGTAATCTATAATACTGTTACCCCTTTCGGAATAAAACGTGTATGCATCGTCGAACTTTCCCATACAAAGACCATTTAGTGGCGTTACATTAAATGTTATACAAAATTCTATTAGTTTCTTGCCAAAACCATTTGTGTGGGGATCTTTAGACCTACGTGCATACACGTCCTGTTCTCTTCCTGTAATCTCATTTTCATCATCGATACTCAAGCTCCATTCCCCAATACGAGCATTAAGATCTCCTCCAATGATGTAATGGAAGTTGTTTCCTTGTTCAGTCTGTGTAAATATATATTGTTCAATTAGTTCTAATGTGCATGAGTAATCTTTGTCAGAATAATATCGACTATCTACTGGATGTACATATGTACCTAAAAATAAAATGTCTTTTTCACAATGCAATAGACTTTTCATTAACTTCACACAGAGTACATTTTCCATGTCAGTATTTATCAGCTGGACATATTCAGATAACTCTTTTTTTATCAACAGGATTGTTCCCCCCGAGGGTCTTCCCATTCTAGTAAATTTGACCGCTGGACAATGTAATTGCAAAAACTCCTGGAATTTTAATTCGAAATCAAAAAATTTAGAAGTAAATGTTTCTGTTAAACAGCACAGATCAAAAGATGTGATAAATTCTAAAAAGTCTGGTTCCGTTAACTTATCTAATAATCCCCCCACATTCCAGCATACAAAGGATAGGTTTCTTTTTCCACTCTCATCTTCCTTTCTTCTTTCATTCCCACTCGCTCTCTCTCTCGTTCCCACATTCATGTCGTATTCTGGTGTCTTTTCAATGTTCTCTTGAGTTCGTGTGGTCTGTGGTGCCTGTGTACGGCCGTGGCCTGCCCTTCATTTCTTACCTTTTCCTTCCTTCGTAGTTGAATTCGTGCGTGTGCTACTTGTTGTTTTGCTGGGTGCCTTCGTACTACTGGTGTGTGAACGTAAAGTTTTGTTTGTTTTGCATTGTCCTCCCTTCTCTCCCTCCTCCCCACCAGCTCTGCCCCCCTCCTCGCTGTCCGTCAACGCTGTACTACTGCATCGAATTCGCACTGTTTCGTCCAGAGTTGTTTGCCGCGAGCCCCCACCCCTGTCCAACCTCTCCCTTTCCCCCTCTGCTAGGCTGGCTCTGTCTTGTTTACCACATGTGACCACTTGTCTGTCGCGCCGCGGGTATGGTGTTGTGTCAATTGTCGCCTCGCCGACCACCGCGCGCGCTGCATCTACGCCAGACCTTGACCCCGGTGGGTCCCAGAAGGGTTCTGATTGGTCCTTGGGTTTGTTTTGGTTTTTGGATGTGTGTGCGGTGACCTGTGTGAGCACGTGGTTACTGTCTGAACTTGGGAGCGGGCTGACACGTGTTTCTGTGTTGTGTGTTACATTCATACCTTCATTCTTGCTTTCCTCAGACGCACCCCCTCTCCCATTTCCCCTCTCCTTTTCTCCCCCCACTGACACCTCTCTATTACCCTCTGCTCTATCTCTCTGTTTTTTTGGGATCTGCAGAGGTTCCAGTACCCTGTCCCAATCAACCCCTGATCTCCCTCCTCTCTCTCCTTCTCCTGTCTCCTCCCATGCCATCAGATTTTCACTCTCACATACACTCCCTTCTCCTGCCTCACTCTCTCTCTCACCACTTTCATCCCCACTGTCACTCCTACTGGCACTCATCATCTGTGTAATCTGCTCGGTTGCTTTCTTTCTTTCTCTCTTCCTTTCTTCATTCCACTCTTTCTCTCTTCTCAACTCATTTACCATTTCCCTCTCCCTTTGCTCTCTCCTCAGTCTCTCTCTCTCTCTCAGTCCCACATTTTCACGTTCCATCCTTCCATCATAGTCTTTGTAGCTCCATCCTTCGTGACTGTCCGACACTCTTCCTCTGAACCACGATTGTCTATTTGTCTCTTGAAGACTTGCTGTGGCGTACCCATGCCCGTTCCTGCCGTCATATCTGGAGGTCCGCTCCGCTGGTCCGTGGGTCCGCACCGCTGGTCCGTAGGTCCGCTCCGCTGAACCGTAGGTCCGCTCCGCTGGTCCGCAGGTCCGCTCCGCTGGTCCGTGGGTCCGCACCGCTGGTCCGTAGGTCCGCTCCGCTGATCTGTAGGTCCGCTCCGCTGGTCCGTAGGTCCGCTCCGCAGGTCCGTAGGTCCGCTCCGCCGGTGGGATGGGCTGCTCCCTCACGTACAGCTTCCCTCCGACGAAGTAACCGGACTTGCCCGTCTCCCTCAGCTCACGTAGTTGTGCTGTCTGGCGCCTCGTCCGGTCCTGGCTCACTGTGATCCCTTCAGCTTTCATGGTTTCCCTGGCCTCCCGGTTCCTCAGCACCCGCATAGCGTCCCCCCATCGTAACATTTTGGCTATCACAGGCCTTGGGCGTTTGTTTGATGGGTTGAACCTTCCCAGTCTGTGGGCCCGTTCCACTGCGTCTGCTGCCCAGTCCTCCTCCTTCATGTACTTTTCCAGTACCCCTTTGACAATGTCTTCGCAATTCTCGGGTCCACTCCCTTCGTCTCCTTCTTTTAGCCCGTAGAACTTTAGGTTGTTCCTACGGGAAAAACCTTCAAGTTTGTCCATTTCGTCCTCCATACGTGCTAGTCTGCCTGCCATGCGTTCCTGTGTTTCGTCTAAATGTTGAACTGCCCTCGTATTTGCCTGTATGTCTTGTTTTGTGTCAGCTAGCTCTTGAACTAGGCTGGTAAGTGTGTCTGACATTTGTGTCTGTTTGACATCTATCTTCTTAATTGTGTCTACTTGTGATTTGAAAGAGTCTGCCAGAGATGTGATTGTATTGAATATTTGTGTCATCTGCGTTTCCATCGTGCTAAATCTGGTGTCGATTTTGTGTTCCAGCTTGCGTGCTTCTTCCTCAATTTTCTCATTAACATTCGGTCCGGGGTTCGTTTCGATATCGTTACTTAGAATCAGCCTCCTGCGTACATACGAAATGTTCAAGATGATCAGTAGTGCCACTAACAATGTCACTTTCGGGTTGCTCCGACCGGCCCCTAGCATTTCGTTCATAACTGACCAGTTCGTGATTGCTGTCAGCGCCCAATTCATGCTTGCCGTCATCGCCGCCATCTTTGTTGACATTCTACTGACCTCGTTTCCAGTTGCGTTAACTTCTTGCATCGAAAAGGTGGCAGTTCCAGTCCCCCGCTCTTCCACACCGATCACACCGTTCCTGACAATTGCTCTCGGTCCAAAAGCCACTGTAGTCATGTCCAGAGCACTGATCGTGGTTAGTGCAAACGTCCAAAACACCACCGAACACAGCAGTATCTCCTTCACCCCTGCAACCTTTGACCCCGAGAGAGAGAGAGAGAGAGAGAGAGAAGAAGAGGAGGAGGAAGAGGAGGAGGAGGAGGAGGCGAGTGTTTGGAGGGGACGCAATTCTTATTTGTTGAAGGAATGGGTTAAGCTTAAAAGGGTTGCGTCCCTTTGTACGTACTGTTCATTTCTCTGTGTGATCATCTTTGCGATGAACAGATGTGAACATTCACTTGGTGGTCTTGTTTGTTGTTATCTCTGATGACTTGACCTTTCATGGGACCCTCTTGTTAGTTTTGGTGTAGTAAATCACGGAAGTCGATTTTTTTTCTTTCTGCGTCACGATTTGATGCTTTTCATATGCTTGAGTTCTTTTTTTTTTTTTTTTTTTTAATTTTTAAAATGTTTTTTTTACCCCCTTTTTGTTTGTAAGCCTCTGTTTCTTTGCTGCGTTCTGTTATTATTATCATCATTATTATCATTCATCAAACCTCGGCCATAACATCCATTGCCTGAACAAAAATGTTAACCTCAGTCAAATTCGTAAGTCCTCTGCGAAAAAGAAAGTTGCATATGACATGATTAGGATAGTACTTAAAAATAGATAAATAAATAAAAAGGTTGCAAGTTTGAAAGCTTACAAGTTGCATATATAACGTCGACTTTACATATGTTGTCCCCTTTCAAAATGACGGGGGCCATTTTATGTCATTGGTTACGCAACGTCTTTAAAACTTTGTTTTTGCTGTTGTTGTTGTTGCTGCTGTCCATGTTGGTGGTGGTGGTGGCGATGGAGGTGTGTGTGTGTGTGTGTGTGTGTGTGTGTGTGTGTGTGTGTGTGTGTGTGTGTGTGTGTGTTCTCCTTATTTTCTTCTATTATTGACGATACTTAAAACGTAACATGTATCTACAAATATGTGTACTTTTTGTATGTATTTCGTAAGGCTCTTACTCAAACTGTTTCTCCACGTATATCTGGTCAACCCTCTCTGTCGTAAATCTCCGTGATTGTTGAAAAACAAATCCATTCTGGGGAGAAAAATAGAAACAACATTCTGGAGAACGGCCAACAAAATCAAGTGTGATATATAGTTCGTGTAAAGCTGAAAAAAACAACAACTCAAGTATCAAGAAAAATCCAGGATCCACACAGTTTGATTAAGATCAATTCCAGGTACCCGTCTCAAAATGTAATGGTTTGTCCCTGAGGCCACGTTTCATCTTTCAGATATTTGGTTTAAATAGGTTCAGCAGTTTTATGTAATCCTGCTTGGGGACAAATATCACCAGACGCGGGAGTCGATGAAGAGAAAGAAAAAGGCAGTGGGAAAAAAATTAGAAGATGGAGGCCCCATCAAAACATAACAAAAACAAAAAAATGTGGGAAGGAATGGGGTTGGAGGACCAACATTAAATAAAAAAAAAGTTAACATGCTGTGTGAAATTCAACGCCATTTGTAAGTGGTGCGAAAGACTACTGACAGCACTTTGTGTTTGTGTTCACTTGTGTTCTCGTTTGACATTTTTTTTTTTCGGGTGGGGGGGGGGGGGGGGTGTTAGTCATTTGAATATAGATACAATAAATACCTGACTGAGTTTAAAAAAATGTAAATTTTCTTTCAGATTTTTTAAAAACAAATTATATCTCAAAACGAACTGTATGTATTTCACAACGTCAACGTATCGCCTACTGGGAGCACGCTGACATCGCGTGAAATGCCTGCATTTGTTTGAAAATGAAATCTATATTAGGAGAAAAAAAAAAAGAAGCGGAACAAAACATAACCTTCTCGGCGAAGTTTAGATTCTGGTCTCGGGATCCAATGTCCCTTTAAACCCCACCACATCTTCGGTGTGAACAAAAACGAAAACAAGCGAACCAACAATAAACAAACAAAAACAATGATAATATTATCGGAATTCTGAAAGGAAAGCTTTTCTGAACATGTACCACCATCATTTTCCCTCCTTCTCCATGCACCATAACTGCTGATTGCGTCCCCTGATTGTCTCTCTCATTTGCATGCAGTTCATCCTCTTGTGATCCCGAGAGATGCTAGCAAAGAGGCAGAGGGGAGAACATCGTTGTCTCGCCTCAGAGTCCCGTTCACTGGCGCGGGTCACTGTCTCTTCCAGGCGAGAGATAGGTTCAGAATGCTCGGCCGCCCTCTCAAGTAATCGCATAAGCCAGCTTCTTCTTGTCTGCTATTCAGTGAGGTCGACCTGTTGCCTGCATGTTGTCTTTGCCGGCTCGTGAACCAGCAACTGTGTGCTTCAAATTTGACAATATGACACTGGTAGCTGAGTAGACAGACAACCAGCCCTTAAGGGAGGTAAACACAGACCTAATTGGACCAGCGGGAAGTGCTGAATGCCTTCAATATGCCTAACTGTGAATGAGTGGAAAGCGGAGTTACTGATCCTAACCTATGTATACCTTTATATATTGATATAGGCTTCATGTCCAGAACATTGATTTAGATAACTGTTATTCAATAAACAAATAAACAGAGTAAATTCACAGTCATCAGGACAAATGAGCAACAAGCCCTAGGCTTATATTGTGCTCAAATGTAACACTGACAATATATTGGCGGTTACAACACATTTACGGTATACAACACATTTCACCACATCCAAGTTGGGATTTGTTCTTCAAAAGGAACATCAAAAAGACAACAGAAGTAGGTTAGATAGAATAAAATAAAAATGGGAGGAAGGAAGGGGAAGCAACAATCACATCATCAACAAGAATATACGTGAACAATTTACAAATAAGAGAGGTAATTTCAGTGAAAAACGTAAAGCAATTCAGAGTAAAACCGTGTTTTCAAAACTGATATGTTGACGTCACAGCAGGTAGTTCAGTTTAGATTTTTTTTTCTTTTTCCTTCTTTTCCCTCTTTTCTTGTCTTTCTTTCCATTTTTTTATTTCTTGCTATTGCCCAAACCTTTCACAGCGAACAGAATATAGCACATCATTGCAGCTTTGCTGCCTCATACAAGAAAGAAGACTAACACAGCTAAAGGATGACAAACTTACAACCATTGCTCAAAGAACAGCGATTTTTGTTGTTTGTCTGAATGTCCACGTTGTAAACTCGGAGCTGTTGAGTTTGTGCTGTGAAAGATCGTCAGAAAACATTCGAGACGCTTGCAAAGAAATGTGTGTTTATATGGAATAAAAAAGAGTGCTATATACAAACGGTGTGTGTGTGTGTGTGTGTGTGTGTGTGTGTTATAGGTTCCATTTTTGTGAGATGGGGTCGATCCACCTGCCCTGGCAGCACCACCTTGCTGTACTCAGGTATTGACTGGGATGAGTAATGATGATGATAATGACATCATCACCATCGTCATCACCATCATCACCATCACCGCCATTACAACCACCATCACCATCATCATCACCATCAGTACCTCTACAACCACCATCACCATCATCGTCGTCGTTACAATAATGATGATGATGATGATGATGATACTAATGATGATGATGATAATAATTATAATAATAATAATAATAGTAATTAGTAGTATCATCATCATCATCATAATCATCATCATCACCAGCATCATCAGTATTTTTATCATCACCAGCATCATCAGTATTTTTATCATCACCAGCATCATCAGTATTTTTATCATCATCATCATCATTATTACTAGTAGTATTGTTACTATCATTATCATTATTGTTATTATCATTATTGTTATTATTGTTGTTGTTGTTATTATTGTTCTTGTTGTTGAAATTATTATTGTTATTGTTCTTGTTGTTATTCTTTACCACAGTAGAGTGCTCCACATCTTGCAGGCATCGCGGGCGCGGCCAGTATGAACCATTCCGGAAGGGGGCAAACAGGCTGTGTCTGACCCTGGACCAGATGCTGCTGCTGCTGCTGCTGATGATGATGATTTCGTTGTAGTTGTTGTACTTGTTTACCACGATAAGGTGCTGCACATTGTGTAGGCACAGCGGGCGCAGCCAGTAAGGACCACATTGTCAGGGGGATCTCTGACACTGGATCCATTTCTAATTATCATCATTGGTAGTAGTGTTGTTGTTGTTGTTGTTGTCGTTGTTGTTCACCACAATGGGGAGTACTGCACATCGTGCAGGCATAGCGGGCGCGGCCAATAAGGACCACACCGGCAGCGGGGCCAACAGGCTGTGTCTGACCCTGGACCCGGTGTTCGACAACACGGCCACGGACCGTTTCTATGGGCAGGTAAATGGGGCGCAATACTACATCCCCGACCACCACTACACGGACGTGCCCTGCGCGCTGTGCCGTGCCCGTCAGTCCGCCACCTTTATGGTGCCCGGCACCGACAGGTGATTAGATGTGACAGGATAGAGCCGCTGGTGGGGGAGGGGCATGGCATGAAGCGCGCAGGGTTCTCTCTGTCTGTCTGTCTGTCTCTATATATCTCCGTCTGTCTGTTTGTCTTTCTGTATTCTGTCTGTCTGTCTGTCTGTCTGTCTCTTTCTCTCTCTCGCTTAAAATTTGGAATGTGTTTACCTTTTTCACCTCCTCCCCGCGCTCCCCGTCATTGTTTACCAACCACCAGCTCATTGACTCCCTTCCCCAGCCTCATCACTCGCATTTCCATTTGTTACCTCCATGTAATGTGGCCAAATGCTGGCGTACATTACAATTCTGAGTTCTGAGCTCGCTCGATCGCTCGATCGCTCTGTCTCGCTCTGTCTCTCTCTCTCTCTCTCTCTCTCTCTCTCTCTCTCTCTCTCTCTCTCTCTCTCTCACACACACACACACACACACACACACACACACACACACACACACACACATCCTCCCCCCCCCCCCCCTTTCCCCTCCCACCTATTCTGCTGTTGCTATTTGCTTTAGGGGAGAGCGATTAAGGGAGAGTATAAGAGGGACGAGTGAAGTTGCAGGAAGAAAGGAGGGGGCAGGAGGGTGGGAGGAGCCTGAGGGACACAGCGTTTTTGCCTTTTGCCGATGGCCAGGTGTGTGTGTGTGTGTGTGTGTGTGTGTGTGTGTGTGTGTGTGTGTGTGTGTGTGTGTGTGTGTGTGCGCATGCGCGCGTGTGTGTGTGTGTGTATGTGTGTGTGTGTGTGTGTGTGTGTGTGTGTGTGTGTGTGGATGGGGGTTGGGACCCAGGATGGGGGTGTGGTGCTATTGTGGGCGGAAGATAGAGGGGTGGGGGGGGGGGGGGGTGCGGAACTGCTTGCGTGTGTCAAGTCAGATATGTTATGACAGGTAAGCATGTAAGTTCCCTTTCTACGGGGGAGGGAGTTGGCGGGGGAAGGGGGAGGAGTTTTCATGTTTGATCTAAGTACCACCAGTCTGATCACGTGCTGAGCGAAAGGGTACCGCAGGTGACATTAGTTTGCGGTTATGCACTTTTATTCGTTTCACCAGTGGAGCAACAGTTTATGGATTCACTATCCATCCCCCCCCCCCCCCTTGCCTCCCACTCCCCGGCTTATTTAACATTTTTTTCTATATTCGTCCAGAAGAAATTCCACATGTTTATTATAATACCCGCTGCACAGCAGAGATGACTCGTCAAGCTGCAGATCTTCACGCAGAAAAGAACATCGCACGAATACCGAGCCCTGTATAGTTCTGTTGACTTCGGTGCAGCGGGCATGCATGTATCTGGCCGTGACTCCACCCCGGCACAACACCCTTCAGCAGGGCGCGGTGGAGGTGGATGAAAATACCAGAAGCAGATGGAAGAAGTCTTGGACAGACAACGTACAGGACTTGACTGGTTACACTGCAGAAACCTCGACCTTAGGCAGACTCCATTCAGGGAACAGGTTGTCTTGAAGAAACCGCCGTTGAAAGGACCTTAAGATCACCTTCAGCCTACACTGCAACACCTGACCATACTACTAGCCACTGTGGCGCAGCAGTTAGCGCCGCTGGCTTCCTGGCTTTGAGGTCGCAGGTTTGAGTCCCGTCGATGTTTGTACTCGAGGATTTTTCGGCCACGGCAGGCTCCGGTCCGGAGTCTAGTGTACCCTTGGCTCAGCTGGTAGGACTGAAAGCACACCGTCCAGTTTGATCCATTTAGTGGACGCGTCTCTGGAAATGTACTCATAAACGTTCTAACACTGTAGGTGTCGGTATCTCTCGGACCTGTTTGATGCCAGTATATAGTGGTTCAGCCCGCTCTTAATAGTCTCAGACCAGAGTAGAATTCTGTAACGTCGTCTTCATCATCCTTAACCTCATTAATCATGAAAAAAATAGTCATCATTAAAAGAAACCTGCTATCGTGCTGACCCTAGTTTCGACTTTCTTCCCAAGCCTATGCCCGTGATGACCTCATGTGAAACAAGTTGTCGGTATCAGTCAGTACATGGGGACTGTTCTCCAAAGTGTGGGGTGATATACCCGCCAGTGAGGAATGGTTGCCAACGAGAGGCTTAGAAGGTGGTGTTCCGCGTTCGCTTGATCAGCACATGCACCATTGAACACCACTGAAGTGACACGATCGGCAGCAGTGCGGTGTCTCCCCTTGTGGACTTTCTCAAGAGGATCTAGTATTGATCGCTCTCTGAGGACTGCCGGTACTGGAGTTGTTAAAGGACACACACACACACACACACACACACACACACACACACACACACACACACACACACACACACACAACACACACACAAACGCGCGCGCGTATGTACACACACGCCGAATATACACAACAAAACAGCACACACAGAAAACAAACAAAGAAACAAACACAGCCTTTTGCGTACGGCTGCACACAGGAGACTGTGAAAATGCCCTCCATTACAGAACCCTTAATTAACCTGCCACTGTGGGAATAACAATGGGCAACATAGTCTGTTACCGTTATTGCTCTCTCTCTCTCTCTCTCTCTTCTCTCTCTCTCTCTCTCTCTCTCTCTCTCTCTCTCTCTCTCTCTCTCTCTGCAGAGTTTTTTTTTCTTTCTCACTTATTTTGGTTTACGTTTATTTTTCTTTTCATTTAGTTAGTTAAGTTAGTTAGTTAGTCAGTCAGTTACTTTTAGTTACTTGTCATTTAGTCATTCAGTCAGTCAGTCGGTTAGTTAGTAAGCTAGTTAGTCTCTTAGTCTTTTTTTTCTGCGGCTGTTACTGAAAACGAAAATTAAGTGACTCAGTAATTCCGCGTCCGTTCTTTGGAGGTGCGCGTATAGTTAAATACATACATGCATACATGCATACATATATACATACATACATACGTACATGCATGCATACATACATACATACATCCAAGAATAGAAACAACAGTCTTTTCATGTCTACAGACTCACATTTTTAACAAATTTTCGCTGGTAAACAACTTCGTCAGGTCAAGGTACAATGATGATATTTTCAACTACACACACACACACACACACACACACACACACACACACGCACGCGCACACGCACTTGCGCAAACACACACACACACACACACACACACACACACACACACACACACACACACACACACACGCACACACACACACACACACACACACACACACACACACACACAGAGAAGTAGTCAGTCCCCTATGGTGCCTGTCAACAGGTGCCCCACTGGCTCTGTACAGCAGTACTACGGCCACCTGACTGATGGCGGTCACAACAACGACGCGGCCTCGGAATACGTGTGCTTGGACACGCAGCCGGAGGACCGGCCGAGCAGCGCAGCGCGGCAGACCAGTGGCTACTTCGAACACGTGAGGGCTCAGTGCGGCGCCTTGCCGTGCCCCCCCTACACGGACCGCAAAGTGCTCACCTGCGTAGTCTGCTCTTTGTAGGGACAGCGGTTGATGTGTGTCGGTAGGCAAGGTGCTCTGTTTTTTTTTTTTCCACTTTTTTTTTCTGAAAGAATCTGCAATATGAGTTGTTTTTTGTTGTTTGGGGTCTTAAACTTTTGGAAGAACGGAGTTAGACTCTCTCTGTCCCTGTTTCTGTCTGTCTGTCTGTCTGTCTGTCTGTTTCTCTCTGTAGATATATATATATATATATATATATATATATATATATATATATATGTGTGTGTGTGTGTGTGTGTGTGTGTGTGTGTGTGTGTGTGTGTGTGCGTGCGTGCGTGCGTGCGTGCGCGCGTGTGTGTGTGTGTGTGTGTGTGTGTGTGTGTGTGTGTGTGTGTGTGTGAGAGAGAGAGAGAGAGAGAGAGAGAGAGAGAGAGAGAGAGAGAGAGAGAAAGAGATGTAGGCTACATGCATATATGAAGAAATCTTATATCGGTGTACTCCTCACTCATTCAGTCGCATTGTCGTGAGTTCGCTCACGGCAGTGCGCACTGAATCCAGTTCTCAACCCAGCAGTCGCGCTGAAGAAGTCGGCCGGATTGCTGACGAAAGCTACGCACACAGTGAGTAGCCTTCTTAACTGAGTGACCTGTTTAGTCTGGTAGCCATTATGTCTACCCCTCAGCCGTTAAAACTTCCTCAACGTCTTATACGCGATTTCGACGGGAAAGTCATCAAAACTTTTAGAGAGCTGGAAGAGGAACATCGATCGCTCGCCAGGTTCAAGAACCATCTCCATTTCACGCTGCATTGCAAACATCACAATGTGTGCCCTACAAGTCTTAAGATCAAAACTTGTATGGAAGGCCAGGCAGCGAACAACATCATCCATCGTGCTCAACGGGCGCTCATGAATGAACGGATCAAACAGATTAACAGTCGTTTGGTGATAATCAACAACACGATCCTTACTATGAACTCAGTGCCTGTGTACTCGATACTGTCATGGCGGAGACGGTCGCTTGGTTCGACTGCACTGTCAGGCGTGAATGGGACAAAGTGCGCATGCGCCAGAGGAAGAAGTTTGCGAAGTTGCAGGCTAAACCAAAACAAGACGATTGCGTGCCCATTACTTCTGTCAGTGATCAAGAAACGCAAGAACTGAAAAATAGGAGGGTGAATTTATCTGATCAAAGTTTGACTGAAGCAGAATGGTCAGTGTTGAGAAAGGGGCTCAATTTCGCGGTTACTCCAGACAAACTTCCTATCACGGAATACATTACCAGCATTGAAACTGCGTGTCGTCAGATCGGTCCTCAGACCGAAGAGGCCACACACCTACTGTCAGAGTGTGTGAACATTCTCAAACAGAGCAAACCTCCCAAATCCAACATTTCTAGGTATGAAAGACTCGCACTACAAGAACTGAAGAAGAAGGATTCCATTATGATCCTCCCAGCTGACAAAGGCCGTGCCACAGTCATCTTACCCAAGGGACAGTACTATGAGAAGGCCCATAATTTATTAGAAGACAAGAAGACCTACCAACAGCTGACAAAGATCCCACAGCAAGTATACTGCTCGCCTGACCAAACTATTGCAAGGCCTACAGAAGTCAGGAGAACTCTCTTTAGAACAGTACCACAGATTGTACCCCTCAGCTACGGATGTGCCTAAGTTCTATGGACTGCCTAAAGTGCACAAGAGAGATGTACCCCTCCGTCCCATTGTTGCATCTAGGGGATCCCTGATGTATGAGACAGCCCGCTTCGTTGCGGACATTCTCTCACCTTTGGTAGGAAAGACAGAACATTCCATTGCCAACAGTGCAGACCTGGTGAAGAAGTTGTCAAAGTTTGTACCACAGCCTGATGAGATTTTGGTGTCCTATGACGTCACAGCACTGTTCACCAGTGTCCCTGTTAAGGACAGCATTGACATCATCAGAGGGAGGTTACAGGACGACAGCAGCCTTCAGCAGCGCACCAGCCTATCAGTGGAACACATCTGTGATCTGCTATCTTGCTGCCTCAGCACCACCTACTTCACCTTTGAAGGACAGTTCTACCAACAGACCGAGGGTGCAGCCATGGGGTCCCCTGTGAGTCCTATTGTAGCTGACCTCTTTATGGAAGACTTCGAGGAGAAAGCCTTGGCATCGTTTCACACCCCTCCTCGCTACTGGGGCCGCTACATGGACGACACCATGACTGTACTAAAAAGATCGGCGGTCAAAGACTTCACGACCCATCTCAATAACCAACACCCTGCCATCAAGTTCATCTACAAGGTAGAAGAGAACGGCAGTATTGCGATGTTGGACACCTGCATCACCCGGACAGAGACAGACCTCACCTTCTCTGTCTACAGAAAGCCGACCCAC
>JAMYXO010003089.1:0-21274 GCA_033310375.1 Conus canariensis | reverse complement strand
TCAAGTTCTACACATGTAGACATACACAGAGCAGTGCACATGGTCAAGTTCTACACATGTAGACACACACAGAGCAGTGCACATGGTCAAGTTCTATACATGGAGACATACACAGAGCAGTGCACACGGTCAAGTTCTATACATGCAGAAATACACAGAGCAGCTTACATGGTCAAGTTCTATACATGTAGACATACACAGAGCAGTGCACACGGTCAAGTTCTATACATGTAGACATACACAGAGCAGTGCACACGGTCAAGTTCTATACATGTAGACATACACAGAGCAGTGCACATGGTCAAGTTCTATACATGTAGACATACACAGAGCAGTGCACACGGTCAAGCTCTATATATGGAGACATACACAGAGCAGTGCACATGGTCAAGTTCTGATCACTGTAGCCCAGCTGACCACACTGTGCCTTTCCTGGGGCTGTCAAAGTCCATCAAGGAACAAAGTCGCATCACAAAACTCGACCCATGGAATAAAACACATCCAGAAAAGAAACAAACAATACGCAACTGTGACATGGTGGCCAACTACATGTTGAGCTTACAAAGTAGACTGTGTAAAGAGCACTGGGAGTAAAAAGCCACAAAAAGTATGTATGGGTCACATGGGCAAATATGTAGTTCTTGTAAATTTCAAACAGTGTGTATAAGTAAGTAAGGTAATATATTTATAAAGTAAATCACAACTAGAGTACTATTTTAAAGTAGGCTGACCACATACATGCCTACTCCCGAAGAGGTGGAGCAGAGTAGGGAGAGGGAGAAAGGGTAAAAGCATGCAAGCAGGGGAAGGGCTGGAGGCAGGAACGAAATTATCGAAAATTGGGAGGGGGGGGGGGGGGGAGGGGAAATTTTATGTGTGCAATTGTGTGCGCGCAAGCCCATGTGTAAGGGAAGGATTGGGGAGGTGTAACACAATACAAAAGTGAGGGGGGGGGGGGGGGAGGAAGTTGCAAAGATGATGGAAGGTGGGGGGGGGGGGGGGTGTTAAGAGGGAGACCAGCAAGAGTTGTCACCAACAGGTGTGTGCATAAAGGAATCCTATAGGAGGAGCTGGTAGGGAGGAAGAAGGTCAAGAGTTGTCACCAACAGGTGTGTGCATAAAGGAATCCTATAGGAGGAGCTGGTAGGGAGGAAGAAGGTCAAGCGCCTGGGAGGAGAAGGTCTAAGAGAAGGCTTGACTGAAGGGTGTGGCGATGAGGATAGATGAAGAAGATAGGGAGGGGGTAAAGGCGAAGGGAGATGAAAGTGGGGGTACTGTTTGAAGGGGAGGCTGGGGAGAAGGGAGGGTATGGGGAAGAGTCTGGGTGACCATGTTGAGACCCTCTGGGTAAACAGTACGTCATTTGTTAAACCAGGAAGATTCACATCGAAGGCCGTAATCATTGTCCTCTGAAAAAAATTTCCACAGCTATACATGTGAGATGATGAAGGGAGCGATTAGTCTGATGGAAATATCTGGTTACCAGAGTTCCAGTGTTCTTTTGGATGTTCGATCTGTGTTGGTAAAAACAAGTCCAGTGGATGAAAGGCCTAGGAGTTAGCAATACCAATAGATTTGCCTTCAAGAGGGATTACGATGATTCCCTCATGCAGCTAGTGAAGGGTTTTCGTATCTATTATATATTTTCCTAATCTTATGTTCCCATTTTCTTCATCTTCAGCCCCTTCTTAAGTTCAAATCTTTGCCAAGTCATTACTATGATGGAAGAATTGTTAGCCAGCACTTGTTTCTACCCCCTGTTTAATTGTTTGGCATTATATATTTGGTCAATCAGTGGGAGAGTGCATCTCTTAGGAGATCCAAGTAAAGGTTGTTCTGCACAATTCTTAGCCGCTGGCAATGCCTGGGGTTTTTATTGAACAGCAGAGCTGACCACTCAGAATGTTCCATATTCTTTGATCTCCCTTGCATCCTTGAATGGATCCTCAAGCATTGTAGGCTCAAGGATTGTCCCCTACATTTTATACTGTTTGCATGATGTTTTTAGTTTCTCAGCAACTTTTTACCTCTCCACACTTTTGTTTTTTGTTTCATTCTACTACCCTTCGCTGGCTGCTTTGGGGGTGCTGTTGGATCAGCCGTGTCTCCCTGACGAGTCTGATCCAGCAGACGAACGGCTTAGGAGTAGGCAATACCAATAGATCTGCCTTCAAGAGGGATTATGATGGTTCCCTCATGCAGCTGGTGAAGTGTTTTCATATTTATTACATATTTTCTTAATTTTATGTTCCCATTTTCTCCATCTTCAACCCCCTTCTTAAGTTCAAATCTTTGCCAAGTCATTATTACTATGACAGAAGAATTGTTAGCCTGCACTTGTTTTCCCCCACTATTTAATTGTTCGGCATTATATATATATATATATATATATATAATCACTGGTCACAAAAATTAATTGATTATATTCATTACAACCATACTGGACCAAAAAGCCTATTTTTTTCTAAACTGGTGCATTAAAAGTAAAGTCTGTAAGCTTTCATTTCCTATCTCGCATGCGTAGGATATTTTCAGCACATGCTTACGAATACGCGAAATGACTGACAATACCCATCTTGATCAAACAGTCGCCTTCTTTGTTCCACTCTTTCTCATTGTTGAGTTCTGCGCTAAATTGCCATTCTACGAAAGACTTCTTCCCAATCAAAACCTTGTGAATGACTCCATTTATATGATAAATACAGCTGAAAATGTATAGAAATTATTATCCGGTAGTCCGCTTCAACAGAGTACTTTTTAATCAAAAATCCTATCAAAAGCTCATGTCTACAGCCAGGCAAGTAGTCCGTTTCAACAGAGTACTTTGTAATCAAAAATCCTATCAAAAGCTCGTGTCTACAGCCAGGCAAGTAGTCCGCTTCAACAGAGTACTTTGTAATCAAAAATCCTATCAAAAGCTCATGTCTACAGCCAGGCAAGAGGAAAGCCAGTTGTGTTTTGTTCCAATTTTCAAAGACAAAGTTCTCCGCTCAGACACAGTCTTGGAAAATCAGAATTCATATGAAAGGAGTGAAATGCCTGCTATTCATTCATTATAGAATTAGTTCACGCTGTTAGTTAATTATTATCGCAATAGAGAAAAATACAACACAAACTTGTTAAGATTTTCATCAATAGTAAATATGTTTGAATACTTTGTTCAGATAGCAAGCCAAAAAACACAGAAGCTGTGACAGCACAAATTTCTGTCAGTTCTGCCTCATGAAGCCAATTTTGCCTGCAGCACTGTGTTGCTGGCTTTGCGGTCTGCTTTTCTGCTATATATTTGAACGCTGTGAGCGAGTGCGTGTGTTCTTGGTTTCGGAAGCAAAATAAAGGGGAAGAAACTCCATGTCGTTTCTTCTGCGTTCTTTTTGGCTGTCTGTCACCCCTTGGTTCCTGAACCTACCATCATCTGACTGTCTTCGTGTGCACCCCCTACCACTCCACACCATCACAGGAGTTTCTTGAACAAAGTCAGTTGAATGGTCTACAAAGGCAGAAACACAACAGGCATTTACTCCGAGTCTGTGATGCACAATGTACACAGAAAACTGCAAGTGTGCACCCATATCTTGAGCATTACATAGACACAGAGTAAATGCCTGTATATATGCATGTAATGCTATGTGTATATGCATATCTAGTGCTCAATGTACGCGTGTGAAGGCAATATTCTGTACGACAGAGTATTGCATACATACGTACATGCCAAACATTACCTCAGTTCAGTTCAGTGGTTTATTTAGTTGAGCTATTCACAGAACATTACTATCCATTTTTCCACGTTGGAAGTCAGTAGGGTTTGTCTATTCTTGGTTTGTTTTTTTTGTGTAGTTCATTTGTAGTGTTTTCGTGTTTTATGTATGCGAGGGAAGAAGAGCAGGGTATGGCAGTAGCTGAATTTGCTTATAATTATATTTACATGTAATGCCTGTGAATAACACAAGTAAAGGCCTAAAGAACTCAACTGTATGATAACTGAAACAGGATACGCCAACAAAACAAGTTCTGAAGATACTGAATCATTCATTGTTCACCCTTTTGCCGACAGTGAACCAATGAAGCAAACTCTGATTAAAAACCATAGAATAATCCCCAATCACCTGAAGGAAGTAACTTCAACACCAGAATGTGAACATGTCTACCAGCATGACCTTTTCTTTGAGAAGGAGACTGAAAGATGCCCCACAGGGGTCAAGAGGCAATACCATGGTAGGGGAGAAGGGACGGAGCCTCCTGAAGCTAAAGCTTTTTTCTGTTAAATATCATAGCATTTTTTCCCCGATCACATGTCTGTGTAATGGGAATAGAAAAAGAAAGCAGAAAGCATGCTTCTTATGGCTCCAAATTCAGTGTATCTATGCATCATACAATTACCAAATTTTCATTTATTTTGAAGCTTGAGACCACAGGCAGAAACACAAGATGTTTGCATGTATGTGTCTGCTTTTTACTTCAACATTGTGTACATCTGTTTTGACCCATCACTTTAATTAGTCTCTTTCTGAAATGTATCCTCAGTAAAATGAAGGTGTTTGCATATCTGTCTTTTCACTGTCAGATGATATTAGACACTTAAAAAAAAGAAAAAAACAAACAAGCAAACAAACACCTCCACACACAACTTATCATCCATGTAAGTACTTCAAACCCACATCTGATTAATGCATATTTACATAAGTCAAAGACCCTAGTGGTACACAAAATTGTTGATCTTTACAAAAATTTTGCAACCTGTGATTGCGAAATAACCATGGCAATTTCAGCAACATATGGACCATACAAGACAGTTAACATTATCAAAATTATTCATCTCAATACCTTTCTCCTGATAGTGAGGTCAACACTGAGCATTCAAACAAAAGATGATGCACAGAAATGTTTTCTCTGCAGACACAAGTAATGCCATGAGAATATTTAGTGTTCCATGTATTCAGCCTTAATTTATGAATTAATTCAACAATGTGCCTTGGGCACAATGGTAAAGTAGCCATTTTTTGACTAAAATTCTGCTTAGGTATGTATTTGTCCATAAACTGGATTAATTCACAAGAGGACAAATCTAAGGGATTGTTTAATAAATTTTCAACGTTTCTATTTGCTCCTTTTGCAAGACTGTCTGCTATTTCATTCCACTTTATACCACAATGAGATGGGACCCAACAAAAGTCAATTCTTATGCCTAGAGTTATAAAACAATGCAGTAAATGTTTCATTTAAAAAAGCAAATCTGCAAGTGTGTACCCATGTATTAAGCATTACATAGACACAGAATGAATGCCTGTATATATGTGTGTAATGCTCTGTGTATATGCATATCTAGTGCTCAATGTACAAGTGTGTAGGCAATCTTCTGTATGACAGAGAAAACTGCAAGTGTGCACCCATATTGAGCATTACATAGACACAGAGCAAATGCCTGTATATATGCGTGTAATGCTCTGTGTATGTACACATCTTGGGCTCAATGTACGTGTGTGTAGGCAATCTTCTGATTGACTTTGTAAGCATTACCTAGACACCCAGATGTAAACAGAGCATTACACACATGTACACTGGTATTTTACACAAAAGCAAATATGCTGGCTCAATACATCATTGGTAAAACAGCTTTTTCTATGGGAAAAGAAAAAAAGTCGTACAAAAAAAAACAAAAAAAAAACAGGGCACACACACATACACACACACACACACACACACACACACTGTCGCGGTCGCTAAGCCGGACGGCCCTACCACCCTTACCCACGCCTATCACACACTAGGTCAGACAACACAGCACACAGTTTTACAATCACGCCCGCTTCTTTATTTCACACACACTCCATGGCGCCACCACTCACGCACATCCACAACTGCACACAAGTATCTTAATTCCCGCTGACTTACCCTACTCTACTATAATGACTTAGAAAACCCTAACCTAACCTAACACACCAGTTGCGGTATATCACTGTAACCTGGGACACAGTGACAGCCCGCACACGTGGTGACTAACTACTAGGGACGAGGATTTACCCAAGGGACTCTAAATTCTTAACTACTGCTACCACCCACACCTCTCCCCAGGACTCGCCCTTCTCTTTTCACCCGGGACCACTACTGCACTGATCGCTGCGTCCCTAAGGGAGGCATCGACCAGTACCCTACACTGTGCTGGCCACTACGTCCTGAAAGGAGGCAGTAGCTAACACCCCTAACCCTACTGCCTAACGCTACACCCCTTCTACCACAAACATGGGACCACCCATCCTGGCCCAGAAAGCTCCAGTCCTCGGCGCTGTACGTGGCCCCTCACAGGCTGACACCTCCCCGGAAGACTCTGCACCCCGGCGCTGACCGTGGCTCCTCCGCGGGCCGACACCCTCCCCGAAGACTCTGCACCCCGGCGCTGACCGTGGCTTCCCGCAGTCTGACTCCTCCCTGCGATGGGCACGACACCCAACGTACACACACCAGACGCCCTCGCGACGGGTCCGGGGCTCGTAGGACGCCTCCACCTCTGAAGGCCCCGCCGGACACCAAGGGTGGAAAAAAGGCCTGGTGCAGCGCCCTCTCACAGGACGCCTAAACAGGGACGAGGAACCAGTGCCGGAGAACTCCCGGAAGAGCACCGGTAGCTGGAGGAGAGCTGCCCCACAGAAGGCAGACGGCCTGGGTGGTCTCCCTCTCCCGGGAAAACAACAGGTACTGGAAAGCGCCGCTCACCTGCCGGCACGCGGCAGTAGACTGCGGTGATCTGGCCCCAGCCTCAGGACGGAACAGGATACCTGCTGACACAACTGTAGGCCCCTACTGTAATGTTGCTACTACCCGAGTCATCAAGGCACACAGGCTACTTGGTAAAGCTTTAACTCTCCATCTCCCTTGCCTACTTCCCACTCGGGCATGAGAGTGACCCCTTGAATTTCGAACACATCCCCCAACCCATTACTCACTTTGGGGTTATCAGACCCATTTCCTGCCAACCCTTACAACAGCAGTAAAACAATATTCTCTCTGAGCCAATCCACGCTATTACATATGAAATTATGAATCACACCCAATTCTCGGAGAAATAAACCAATCTAAGCGATCCAACACGGACTCCATGGGCCCCCTTAGGACATACTAAATAATCTAGGAAATGGCTAATTTCACAAGGAAATGTCTCCACACAATAACCAGTAGTAATACACATCTCTCAGAGAAAAAAAAAACATCAATTTTTAGCGGTTCACAGTTCCAGCATGTTCACACAAGAGAATCAGCTCGCAGCCACAATCCTTCACATTATTACCCCTCTTTGCCCTGTCAATTATCATCATATATCAAAAACATGATTTGTTCGCCAAAATTTCCATCCAGCACATCACTCCCATGTCATCTCTTGTCAGATAACCCAGTGGTTAATCCTTGTTATGCCAACACAACCACACTTCATACAATATTACATGCTGCACATCATCCGTTTTTTATCTTATCAACTGCTAAGCTACTCGCCTTAAACTTTACCTTTCCCTTCTCTCTGCTTACTAAAATTCATAACTGGGTTGCCTCCCCACAACCTAAGATATCTTTCTCCAACCCCGTTCTGTCACAAATACATACATCCCTGCACGTGTGACGACTGTCACTTTCTTACAAAACTTCTAACCATATGGACTCACTGTCCTGTACCAAATGCGAACGTCACAGATACAGTCCGCACGCGCACGACACCCGCGTCGAGAACCCTGACTCGTACCGAAAGTGAAAAGACACCAATATACGTTGAATGGTTACGACCGTACCCCAGTATAAACCACTCGACCACAAATTGGCCTTGGCCTTACTACACAGTTAACCGATTCCAATGCTGTGCAGGTCAACTCCGGAATCGTTAATCAATTTCAACGAACTCCTACTATTTACAATTGAGATTGAGCACAATCATCAAACCCCTCTATGATTCACGCAGACACATCTGCACCTGACTCATATTATGATCCTCAACCAATGCAACCTCGTACTACCCTCTTATTGAACCCACTGACATTAACATGAACTAACCACAAACAATATCTACCTCACCGCCCATCAACGGTTATTATATCGAACCCACATTGTCTAGCCAAACTGTCACATGACAATCGAACTCAGGAACCACTATGTACACTACTTACAGAATATACCGAAAAGAGGTAACAACACAAACCGGCTGACAACAAATTCCAATCACGGAACCAAGACAACATCATACCAGACAGCCAGTATACGCAACGAACACCATACAACTAATCCCAACCTGAGACAACTACAGTACAACTCGCCATAATACAAGACAACACAACGAACTACAGCACACCGAACCTAACAGATCACCAACCTGGACAGACAGACGTTCAACCACACCAGTTCTGCAACTGGCTGAAGTGGCTGCCAACAAGGACGACACCGACTCAGCACAGGCCAAGGGCACCCAACCCCGACGAGGACCTGGCACTAACTATGACTCGAAGTCACTCTTCAAAACTAACGGCGCTGCCGCCGCACCTACAAGGAGTACGTCCACTCCGACGAACACCAGGGACCGAAGTGAAGCTACCCCAACGCATTCCGCCCTGGTCGGAATCAAGCGAACTCTACTCACCACACAAAACGATTGGTCAGAGAAGTGTATCCCTCCGCAGAGCTGACACGCCTGACCAACGGACTGGTTGTTGCTCGTGCAACAACACGACAATTTACCACAACAACTCACAGACTTGACAACACAACAACAGCCGATATCCTGCCCCGCCTTCTCTGGTGTAGAACCAAAGTAATAAAAGGGTAACAGTCGGGAACGAAACCAACTTCCTCCTACCACTCCCTCAACAAATGAAGACTGGAAGGCAACAATACTGTATGTCCTACTTCACCTGCCCCCTACCTAGCCTAATCCTACTACCTAGCCCGAGGAACTTAGCCTAACCCCAACTAACTAAACCCCAGTCTTACCCCGCGCGCGCGCGTGCACACACACACACAGACACACACACACACACACACACACACACACACACACACACACACACACCCACGCACGCTCGCACGCTCTCTATCTTGAACCACCACTACTCTTAAACACATGGACGTACTGATTTAGTACCGCCGATCGGTGACACACACCCCTGCCTAAGTTTTAACTACAGGTTAAAACAAACAAGAACTACTCACTCGATCGGCGTTTTAGCCACACCCTACCTATAACAATCCAATTCCCCATCACTCACTCTGTCCTACTGTTACTTTTGATGCACTCCAAAACTTCCATCCCAACAGCATCAACTTTTAAATACATCAACAGTCACAGGTTACATTAATCAACCTGGTCTAACGCTGCTTCACACGACCTTAACGCAGGCACTTACAGGCAGCCGTTACACTACGCACTACATATAAATTCCATAACTGAGGGGGCTCTGATTACGCACAACTGCTGTGTAACACGTGCTACAAATACCACACCCTCAGTAACACTTTGCTACGTCATTCTCTACCAAAGATAACACATGCATAGCTTCGACAATGACAACCTCTCATGACTCACGTAAATGGAACTTAAGGTTCTCTCTCTCTCTTTCTCTCCCCCACTCTCTCTCTCTCTCTCTCTCTCTCTCTCTCTCTCCGGCAAGCGACTCAAGAAGTCTGCCGCCACATTGTCCTTCCCAGACACTGCCTGCACCGTAAACTGAAATGGCTGCAGCTGCAGTGCCCACCTTGTGATTCTCCCACTAACAGACTTCATCTTTTCTAAGTATTGGAGTGGGGAATGATCTGTCTGGACAATAAAGGGAGTCCCATACAAATACACCTGGAACTTTTGTATTCCACACACCACTGCCAGACACTCCTCTACTATAGGGTAATTCTGCTCTGCAGGGCTTAATTTTCTACTGGCACATGCTACAGGGCGCATCTCTTCAGGGTACTGCTGACACAGTATAGCTCCCACTCCCATTTCTGATGCGTCAGTCTGGAGCACAAATGTCAAACCTGGTACCGGCAAATTACAGACGGGAGGTTGGCAGAAGTGCTGCTTCAGAGCTTGGAACGCACGTTCGCACTCGTCGTCCCATTTCACCTGCCTGGTTGTTCCCCTAGTGAGATCAGTAAGGGGCTTGGCAATGTCAGCAAACCGGGGCACAAATTTCCTGTAGTACCCCACTAGTCCCAGGAATCCCCGCACCTGCCGTTTGGTCTCAGGCCTAGGCGCATCCATAATACGGATCATTTTATTCTGCTCAGGCCATATCTTCCCTGCACCTATCCTGTGCCCTAAGTAGGTGATTTCCCTTCCTCCCAGCTCACACTTTGAAGGCCGGGCTGACAAAGAACATTCCTTGAGTCTCTGGAAAACACGCCTGAGAACCTCTATATGGCTGTCCTGATCAACTGTGGCCACCAGGATATCATCAATGAAATTATCGACATCCGGGCTCTCAAGTGGCTGCAATAGCTTCCTCATCATGCGCGTGAACACTGCCCCTGAGGTACACAGTCCAAATGGCATAACCTTCCACTGGAATTGTCCTTCCGGTGTAGCAAAAGCAGTCTTCGCGCGGTCCTCTCTACTCATCGGGATCTGCCAATACCCCTTAGCGAGGTCGATCTTGCTGAACACCTTCTTCTCTCCAAGCTTGGCGAACAGGTATTCGATATCCGGCATGGGTTCAGCATCGAACTGTACGATGCGATTCAACCTCCTGAAATCCACACAAAACCTGATCTTCCCATCCTTCTTCTTAACTAGTACGATGGGTGAGCAGTATGGCGACGTCGATGGCTCAATCGCACCCATCCTGATCATGGCTTTAACCTCCTCCCTAACCGTCTCTCGTTGCGCAAAAGGCACTGGGTATGGCTTCGACCTGATAGGGATGTCTGACGTCAACTTGATGCTGCACGTTTCTAGGTTTGTGCATGAGGGCACATCAGTCAGTACTTCCTTGAATTCGGCCACTAACTCGTGCAACTTCCTAGTAAAGTGCTGGTCTTCAGTAAGTACTACCACATCTTTAGGGCCTTCTGTGGCCTCCAAGGGAATGGTAGGAATGTCCTTGCTCATCAAGGGAGTTACTGTTTCCTCTTCAGGCTCCTCCGGCACAACAACCGCAGCTACCGAGGCTGTTGGATCTGCAGCGCGCTCGATGAACGACTTTAGTAGGTTTGCGTGGAAAATCTTCGTCTTTCCCCCTACTGCTATGCGGTAATCTGCTTCACCCACTCTTTCTAGTACTGTATAGGGACCCCTCCATGCCAGTTCCAATTTGTTCTGCTTGGTCGGCCGAAGTACTAGTACTCTGGACCCCACAGCTATCTTCCTGGGTTTCGCCCTCAAGTCAAAATGTCGCTTGTACCTATACGCTGCCCTTGCCAAGTTCTCCCTTGCCAGCTCGCATGACTCAGCTATCTTGTTCCTCAAGTTGACGACGTATTCTGCCGCTGTACGGAGCTCTTGCCTTTCCGGTTGTAACCACAGATCTCTCAATATCTGCATCGGCCCGCGCACCTGGCGTCCATATAGCAGCTCAAAAGGCGAAAAACCGGTACTCTCTTGTGGGACCTCTCGGTACGCAAACAGCAGTGCTGGTATCCACCGATCCCAATCACCTGGTTTCTCCTGACATAGTCTGCGCAGCATCCGCTTCAGAGTACCGTTGAAGCGTTCCACCAATCCATTGCACTGCGCATGGTATGGTGTGGTATTCAGACCCCGAATGGCTAATAGTCGGTAGACCTCCTGCATGATCTGACCAGTAAACTGGGTTCCTCTGTCAGTCAGTACCGACCCAGGGACTCCCGTTCGTGTCCACATGTTGAACGCTGCCTCTGCCACCGACTCACTCGTGATCTGGCGAAGAGGGACTGCTTCCGGATATCTTGTTGCAAAGTCGACCGTCACCAACACGTATCTGTACCCATTCTGGGATGCTGGAACGATGGGACCAATGATGTCCATCCCAACCCGCTCGAACGGCTCACGCATCAGTGGCATCCTCACGAGGGGAACTCTTGAGACTCTTCCCTTGTCCACAGTACGCTGACACTGGAAGCATGACTGGCAGTACCGACGAATGTCAGCATGCATGCCTGGCCAATAAAAATGGCGACCAACTCGCTCCTTGGTTCGTGTGGTACCTAAGTGACCAGACATGGGTACGTCGTGGCCTAGCTTCATCACCGTGGTCCGTAGTTCAGCTGGGACGCAGATCTGACTCGCTACGTCCTTGGGACCCTCAAACCGCCTGACCAGTATACCAGATTTCCGAGCGTACTCGACTCGTCCAAACTTGGTGTGGAAGTGCGTCCCTGCTTCACACGCACTCCGAGCCTTCCTCAAGGTTTCATCCTGGTCCTGCATCTGAATTAACTGCTGGGTAGAGGTGTTCAGAATGCATTCCTCGACGGGCAGTGGTACAGGTTCTTGCTGCTCCCTGGCTCTCTGCGCGCGTGTCTGCACTGCCCCTACCAACGCCGGGTCTGCGTATACAGGCACACGTGTCCAACCGGGATCTCCTACTCTCTTTGCGAAGTTTCCGATCAGGACTTCCTGCACAGGGCTATTCATGACCAAAACCTCCAACTTCCCTGCGATGAATGGTGACTTCAACTCTATTACCGCCACAGGTAACACGGACCTACATCTGGACTCGGCCAACACTACTGGGACTGTCTCTCCTGTGTACGCATCTACCAGTACTAACCACTTGGCCACTACGGTGTGTCCGGCACCCGTGTCCCGTAATCCATTGGCCGGAGACCCGTTAACTTCTACCATGCACGCAGGCTCGTACCGCTGCTCAGCGCATGGGCGACACAACGTAGGGACTACTCGAGCTTGGGGCTGGTCACAGCAATGAACAGCTCCAACAGAATGGGGCTCAGGGCATTTCCTAGCGACGTGGCCTGGCTTCTTGCAGTTGAAACAAACTATGGTCGATCTAGGCCCTTCTGATCTCCTGTTCAGCTGCTGTAGTGCACCATCACTTTGTTGGGACCTCCCTGCGGGCTGGCTCCCTGCTGTTTCACGTGTATTACCCAGGTTGGGCTGGTTAACTGTTCGGTCTTGTCTCGCCTTCCTCCCCAGTCTTTTGGCCTCTGCCAAAACAGTAGCTTCTGTTGCAAGTTGTTCAACAGTTTTCGGGCATGTCTTCCGGACCTCGATCGTGAACTCTGGAGACAGTAGCTGATAAAACTGTTCTTGGAACAGCAGATCCTTTACGTCCTCTGCCACACTCTCATCCTTGCCCGCTGCCGCACACCAGAGGGAAAACCACCGCTTCATCCTTCCCAGCATCTGGCCGAAAGTCTCAGCAGCGTCCTTCTTGATGCTCCTGAACTTTTCTCGGTAGGCCTCAGCATCTAGCCTGAAGTGGCTTAACAGGGCGCTCTTTATCTGATCATAGTCGCCTAACTCATCCGCACTTAAGCGCATCACCGCTTCTCTAGCCTTTCCTCTCAGCAGAGACATCAGACGTGTGGGCCATGAGGTCTTGCTCCACTTGCACATCTGGGCTACACGCTCAAATTGGGCGATGAAAGCGTCCACGTCGTCGTTCTCTCCCAACGGCTCAAGGTGGACATGCTTCGTTTCCTCCACCTCAATCAAGCGTTTCCTATGCGTTGCTTCATCTAAGGCCTGTCTCTCTTGTATGATTAGCTCTCGCTCTCTTGCCTCTAACTCGGCTTCATCCCTTCGTCTCTTGAGATCTAACTCGGCTTGCCGTGCTTGAGCTTCTATTTCCCTTATTGCCCTTTCTTCCTCCATCTTCTTCCTCTGCAGTTCCAGTTCCATCTGTCTTGCTGCTTTCTCGTCTTCATCCTTCCGCTTTAACCTTTCCCTCTCCTCTTCGATCTTCTTCTGCTTCACCTCTAGTTCCCTCTGTCTATCAGCTTTCTCCTCTTCTATCTTCCTCTGCTGCATCTCTAGCTCCCTCTCATCCTTCATCTTCTGCCTCACTTTCTCCTCTTCGATCTTCTTCTGCTTCATTTCTAGCTCCCTCTGCTTCATCCCTAGCTCCCTTTGCCTATCAGCTTTCTCCTCTTCTATCTTCCTCTGCTGCATCTCTAGCTCCCTCTCATCCTTCATCTTCTGCCTCACTTTCTCCTCCATCCGGAGCTCCAATTCTACTTCTCTCGCCGTCTTCTCATCCTCATTACGTACCGAGTCTGTGACGAACTTGGCGAGGTCTCCCCCAGCTAAACCCATCGCCGCTCCCAACTTGGCAAACTTTGCATAAGCCCCCGTCCCCTGTTCTTGATCCACCCCCGCATCCTGGTCACTAACCTTAGGTTTGGTATCCGCCGTAGGGGCCTGTGGATCCATGACACTATCGGGGTCGTACTGCGGATGGGCTCGGGTGTGTTTAGACATAGGGTACCCCTACCACCACAGAGCTAGCAACGGACAGTGCGATCTGAGCGCAACTGGAGGTTCCTGACTACGCACTAGCCCCTGAAGCAACTCAGCACAAGCACACAATACTCTCAATGAGTCACGCACCAAGCACAACTCCACCCACACTTGTGTACCTCATACATATACCCACATGGGCTCCAACCCATACAATACTACCAATGCACTGTCTGGTCACGGACTGAACCACGTGACACCGTGTGTCCACTGTCCACTGTGCATGCGCACCAGTTACCCACAGTCACAGGCCTCACTGTCTCTGGTAGGCCGCACCCACACGATCACAGTGCACTTGCACCCCGCAAGTCCATATGCACTCCCAGCACACCTTAGTGTCACAACCCTGCGCACCCTCGTGCTTCCCACACACAGTCACCTGGGCTTACTCTGCCCTTAATCCCCACAGGATATCCGAGCACACAGCGTGCACAGTCACGGGCTGGGTACCACTCTACCTACTCACAGGGGTATACAACATGTAAGGGACACAAAAGACACCTGGTACCCTCCTGCACCTCACCTACACTGTACGGTGTAATCACTCACACTTACCACAACCACTCAATGTTTATTGACCATTCATACCTCACTCACTCGGTAGCGCCAACCCAATCACACCAACACAAGTGCCCTGCCCAATGCCAATGGAAACCTGCCTGAAGTGAGCAGGGACACTACGTACCACCTCCCAGGGTACTGGTACGCTCCCACCAACCACCCACTTACATTTCACACAACGTACACACCGGACACAACACCCCCCTTACCTCCCTCCTAGCTACCTATCACCTACCCAGATCCCCTTATGCTACCCCGCATCTCCACCAAAGTGTCGCGGTCGCTAAGCCGGACGGCCCTACCACCCTTACCCACGCCTATCACACACTAGGTCAGACAACACAGCACACAGTTTTACAATCACGCCCGCTTCTTTATTTCACACACACTCCATGGCGCCACCACTCACGCACATCCACAACTGCACACAAGTATCTTAATTCCCGCTGACTTACCCTACTCTACTATAATGACTTAGAAAACCCTAACCTAACCTAACACACCAGTTGCGGTATATCACTGTAACCTGGGACACAGTGACAGCCCGCACACGTGGTGACTAACTACTAGGGACGAGGATTTACCCAAGGGACTCTAAATTCTTAACTACTGCTACCACCCACACCTCTCCCCAGGACTCACCCTTCTCTTTTCACCCGGGACCACTACTGCACTGATCGCTGCGTCCCTAAGGGAGGCATCGACCAGTACCCTACACTGTGCTGGCCACTACGTCCTGAAAGGAGGCAGTAGCTAACACCCCTAACCCTACTGCCTAACGCTACACCCCTTCTACCACAAACATGGGACCACCCATCCTGGCCCAGAAAGCTCCAGTCCTCGGCGCTGTACGTGGCCCCTCACAGGCTGACACCTCCCCGGAAGACTCTGCACCCCGGCGCTGACCGTGGCTCCTCCGCGGGCCGACACCCTCCCCGAAGACTCTGCACCCCGGCGCTGACCGTGGCTTCCCGCAGTCTGACTCCTCCCTGCGATGGGCACGACACCCAACGTACACACACCAGACGCCCTCGCGACGGGTCCGGGGCTCGTAGGACGCCTCCACCTCTGAAGGCCCCGCCGGACACCAAGGGTGGAAAAAAGGCCTGGTGCAGCGCCCTCTCACAGGACGCCTAAACAGGGACGAGGAACCAGTGCCGGAGAACTCCCGGAAGAGCACCGGTAGCTGGAGGAGAGCTGCCCCACAGAAGGCAGACGGCCTGGGTGGTCTCCCTCTCCCGGGAAAACAACAGGTACTGGAAAGCGCCGCTCACCTGCCGGCACGCGGCAGTAGACTGCGGTGATCTGGCCCCAGCCTCAGGACGGAACAGGATACCTGCTGACACAACTGTAGGCCCCTACTGTAATGTTGCTACTACCCGAGTCATCAAGGCACACAGGCTACTTGGTAAAGCTTTAACTCTCCATCTCCCTTGCCTACTTCCCACTCGGGCATGAGAGTGACCCCTTGAATTTCGAACACATCCCCCAACCCATTACTCACTTTGGGGTTATCAGACCCATTTCCTGCCAACCCTTACAACAGCAGTAAAACAATATTCTCTCTGAGCCAATCCACGCTATTACATATGAAATTATGAATCACACCCAATTCTCGGAGAAATAAACCAATCTAAGCGATCCAACACGGACTCCATGGGCCCCCTTAGGACATACTAAATAATCTAGGAAATGGCTAATTTCACAAGGAAATGTCTCCACACAATAACCAGTAGTAATACACATCTCTCAGAGAAAAAAAAAACATCAATTTTTAGCGGTTCACAGTTCCAGCATGTTCACACAAGAGAATCAGCTCGCAGCCACAATCCTTCACATTATTACCCCTCTTTGCCCTGTCAATTATCATCATATATCAAAAACATGATTTGTTCGCCAAAATTTCCATCCAGCACATCACTCCCATGTCATCTCTTGTCAGATAACCCAGTGGTTAATCCTTGTTATGCCAACACAACCACACTTCATACAATATTACATGCTGCACATCATCCGTTTTTATCTTATCAACTGCTAAGCTACTCGCCTTAAACTTTACCTTTCCCTTCTCTCTGCTTACTAAAATTCATAACTGGGTTGCCTCCCCACAACCTAAGATATCTTTCTCCAACCCCGTTCTGTCACAAATACATACATCCCTGCACGTGTGACGACTGTCACTTTCTTACAAAACTTCTAACCATATGGACTCACTGTCCTGTACCAAATGCGAACGTCACAGATACAGTCCGCACGCGCACGACACCCGCGTCGAGAACCCTGACTCGTACCGAAAGTGAAAAGACACCAATATACGTTGAATGGTTACGACCGTACCCCAGTATAAACCACTCGACCACAAATTGGCCTTGGCCTTACTACACAGTTAACCGATTCCAATGCTGTGCAGGTCAACTCCGGAATCGTTAATCAATTTCAACGAACTCCTACTATTTACAATTGAGATTGAGCACAATCATCAAACCCCTCTATGATTCACGCAGACACATCTGCACCTGACTCATATTATGATCCTCAACCAATGCAACCTCGTACTACCCTCTTATTGAACCCACTGACATTAACATGAACTAACCACAAACAATATCTACCTCACCGCCCATCAACGGTTATTATATCGAACCCACATTGTCTAGCCAAACTGTCACATGACAATCGAACTCAGGAACCACTATGTACACTACTTACAGAATATACCGAAAAGAGGTAACAACACAAACCGGCTGACAACAAATTCCAATCACGGAACCAAGACAACATCATACCAGACAACCAGTATACGCAACGAACACCATACAACTAATCCCAACCTGAGACAACTACAGTACAACTCGCCATAATACAAGACAACACAACGAACTACAGCACACCGAACCTAACAGATCACCAACCTGGACAGACAGACGTTCAACCACACCAGTTCTGCAACTGGCTGAAGTGGCTGCCAACAAGGACGACACCGACTCAGCACAGGCCAAGGGCACCCAACCCCGACGAGGACCTGGCACTAACTATGACTCGAAGTCACTCTTCAAAACTAACGGCGCTGCCGCCGCACCTACAAGGAGTACGTCCACTCCGACGAACACCAGGGACCGAAGTGAAGCTACCCCAACGCATTCCGCCCTGGTCGGAATCAAGCGAACTCTACTCACCACACAAAACGATTGGTCAGAGAAGTGTATCCCTCCGCAGAGCTGACACGCCTGACCAACGGACTGGTTGTTGCTCGTGCAACAACACGACAATTTACCACAACAACTCACAGACTTGACAACACAACAACAGCCGATATCCTGCCCCGCCTTCTCTGGTGTAGAACCAAAGTAATAAAAGGGTAACAGTCGGGAACGAAACCAACTTCCTCCTACCACTCCCTCAACAAATGAAGACTGGAAGGCAACAATACTGTATGTCCTACTTCACCTGCCCCCTACCTAGCCTAATCCTACTACCTAGCCCCGAGGAACTTAGCCTAACCCCAACTAACTAAACCCCAGTCTTACCCCGCGCGCGCGCGTGCACACACACACACAGACACACACACACAGACACACACACACACACACACACACACACACACACACACACACACACCCACGCACGCTCGCACGCTCTCTATCTTGAACCACCACTACTCTTAAACACATGGACGTACTGATTTAGTACCGCCGATCGGTGACACACACACACACACACACACAACAAGATATATCCAGAAAAGCAACTAAAAACAAAATGCAGTTACAGCATGGTGGCTCAATTGTATCTGATGCCTATAAATAAAGCTGTGCCAAGAGCATCGGAGTAAAAAAAAGAAACATTTCAGTGCCACAAAAAATACATTTCTGCATGGTTAGTGTCCACTAAACATTTTATTCATTGATTGCCTGGTAACAAAAAAGATGGCATGTCAAACTGCTATAAGAACAAAAATACAAGAAAGAGGGACCATAAGAAAAAATTATGTAAGTTTCCACAACAAAGACAGGAGAAGGGTCTATAAAGGCAGAAAACAACATGTATCTAGTCTGTGTCTATGTAACGTTTGAAGTACATGTGTGTGTGTATGCATATGTGCAATGTACACAGAGCATTTTGCCCATGCACACACATATATGGATCAGTACATGGACTTGGGGTGAATGCATGCAAGTAATGCTTAGTGGATACATATATCTAGTGCCCTATGTACATGTGTGTATGCAATCTTCTATGTACCATGTAGACAAGTTATCATATACTCCGAGCGTTGGATATCCACATGTACACAGAACTCAGCTTTCAACAAACCATGGGGAAAATTGCTTTCCCCATGGAAACTACATTCAGGGAGTATTAGCAGCAGCCCTAACTGAAAAAAAAACCCCTGCCGCTACTACTTGATACTCACTTTGATAATATTTCTTGAAGAGCGCCGGCGCCACAACAGGCTTATGATGCTCTACCGTATCCACAACAGGCTGGTAGACCTAACTAAACCCCACTACATTCTACCACCCTTCAGACAAACGGACTAGAGGCGCACAGAAAATTCACCAGGAGCTGACCCATCCAGTACTGTACCACTCCTTTTTTCCCCGCACCATCAGGGAATGGAAACAGCTACCAACCACCATCATGTCAGCACCCTCACTGGAGGCATTCAGGCGCTGCCTGAGCTGCAGTCCCCACTACCTGCAGCCACCCCCAGTCTCCCCCTGAACCCTCCCATCAACCCATGTACATAGTTTTAAAATCAGTTCGTTTTTAAACCAACCAAGCCTGGGACACTGCAAAGCTACAACGTCACAACGCAGAGCCTACTACGCCAAAACGGCCTGGCTCTACAATTGGAAGAAGAAGATCCAGTTCCAGTCACTTTTACTCTACCGGTCTGGACCCCTATGTTGTACTACACACTCAATATTGTGTCATTATTCCCACTGCAAATCTCTCCACATATCAGCATTGCAGTTTTTAAGAACTAATATCGCGCTGGCTTTAAGCACACCACTGGTAAACCTGATTTTCCTATGGTACGTTCTGGAAGTGCTTTCTGCAGCATTGGCTGACAAGAAAAAAAAGGAAAGAAAAAAGTCTTCATGATACACAATTTTGATTGATTGCTAATCTACATTCCTGGGAGTAACAGACAAGCGAGAAGATCCTGGCCCTGGCCCTTCAGGGCCTAAGCATACTAACACAGAACACTATTACACCTTGATTATTGATGGCAAGAATAGTGATGATTCACATTAAACATACATAAACATTAAACGTACTCGCACACTAAAAGTGTCACCCACACACAACCACAATATCGGAGTATAATTCCTATGCGGAAAGAGGATCCATAAAAAGTATCTTCACCAAAATAAAATCTTCAGCAAAGCGTGAGGAGGAATGAACAGTGGCTGATGAGGCAGTCATGTTCAAGAACACCAGCATACAGTCAGTCAACATTCTTGAGGGTGGGGACTGAGAGTAAGGGATTCAGAACACCAGCATACAGTCAGTCAACATTCTTGAGGGTGGGGACTGAGAGTAAGGGATTCAGAACACCAGCATACGGTCGGTCAACATTCTTGAGGGTGGGGACTGAGAGTAAGGGATTCAGAACACCAGCATACAGTCAGTCAACATTCTTGAGGGTGGGGACTGAGAGTAAGGGATTCAGAACACCAGCATACGGTCAGTCAACATTCTTGAGGGTGGGGACTGAGAGTAAGGGATTCAGAACACCAGCATACAGTCAGTCAACATTCTTGAGGGTGGGGACTGAGAGTAAGGGATTCAGAACACCAGCATACGGTCGGTCAACATTCTTGAGGGTGGGGACTGAGAGTAAGGGATTCAGAACACCAGCATACAGTCGGTCAACATTCTTGAGGGTGGGGACTGAGAGTAAGGGATTCAGAACACCAGCATACGGTCAGTCAACATTCTTGAGGGTGGGGACTGAGAGTAAGGGATTCAGAACACCAGCATACGGTCGGTCAACATTCTTGAGGGTGGGGACTGAGAGTAAGGGATTCAGAACACCAGCATACAGTCGGTCAACATTCTTGAGGGTGGGGACTGAGAGTAAGGGATTCAGAACACCAGCATACAGTCAGTCAACATTCTTGAGGGTGGGGACTGAGAGTAAGGGATTCAGAACACCAGCATACAGTCGGTCAAATTCTTGAGGGTGGGGACTGAGAGTAAGGGATTCAAATCTGTGCCATTATGAGAGAAAAAAAAGTATAAAACCAAACGCAGAAAAAAAAAAAAAGAAACAAAACCTCC
>JAMYXO010003088.1:0-21281 GCA_033310375.1 Conus canariensis | reverse complement strand
GAACCTTTTTTTTAAAACCCAAACTTTTTTAAAACCCAGTTTTTTTTAAAAAAAACCCTTTTAAAAGGTTTCCGGGGAAAAAAAAAATTTTCCTTTTTAAAAATTTTTAAAATAAAATGGGGAGGGAAGGGTGCTTTTTTTTCTTTTCTATTTTTGAAAAACCCCCAAAAAACCGAAATTAAAACCCGAAACACTTTTTTTCAAATGAAACCAAAAAAAAAATTTAAAGGGTTTTTTTTTAACCTTTCAATGGGGGGTTTTCCTCCACCAAATAGAAAAAGCAAAGTTTTCCAAAAAATTTTTTAAACCCCTTAAATTTTCCTTTTTAAATTTTTTTAAATTTAAGTTTTTTTTTTTTAAAAGAAATTAAGGGGAATTTTTTAAAAAAAAAGTTTTACTAACCCCAAAAATTTGTTAAACTCCCCTTTGGGTTTTTAAATTTAAAAAAAAACCCCCTTTTTTAAAAAAAGAAAAAATTACAAAACTTTAAAAAAAACCCCAATTATTTTTTTGGGTTAAAATTTCGGCCCTTTAAAAATTACTTTTTTTTGGCCAAATTTCTTCTTTTTGGGAAAAAACCCCCCAAATTGAAGGGAAAAAGACTTTAAAAAAAGGGGGTTTCCTTAAAATAAAGACAAAAACTAAATTTTTTTTAAAAAATCCTTTTAAGGTTTTAAGGAAATTCAAGTAAAATTTATCGGGGGAAATAACTTAAATTTTTTTCCCAAAGTTTTTTCAGCCCAGCCACCCCAAACGCCCCCCCCCAAAAAATTTGGGGGTTTTTCCAATTTCAGGGGGGTTTTCTTTTAAAATTTTTAAAAAAGGGGAAAGGGAATTTTTTCCTTTTTAAAACCCCTTTTTAAAAAAAAAAAAAAAAAAAATTTTAACAAGAAAAAAAACCCAAAAGGTTTGGAAAAAATTTTTTAAAAAAGAAAAATTAAAAAAAAAAAAAATTTTTTCAAGGATTGTTAAAAATTTCCCTTTTTTTTCCCGGGGTTTTTAAATTTTTTGGGGGGTTTTTGGGGGGGGTTTTTTTTTCCCCCCCCCCCCAAAAAACAAAAACCCCCCCCACCCCCCCCCCCCAAAATTTTAAAAAAAAAAACCCCTTATTTTTGGGGGGGCCCCCCCCCCCCCTTCCCCCTTATTTGCAACAGAACGTGTGAACACAAACTATCATCATGGTACACATCGTTAAAGATAAAGAATTACGTCACTTTTGTATTTGTGTTACTAAATGACGTACAGTATGTTATGCCTATTTAGTACAGGAAGGTCTAGGAATGGTCGTAAGTCTGGCTACTGAACTAATTATATAAACGTCTATGATGGTAATCGACATATAAGACTACAAAGAGCTCATAAACACGACTCCTAGTCTTTTCTGATTTGCGATAACAACAAAGTTTAAATGAAGATCACATTCACGTGAGTGTAAGCACTAGTCAAATGATGATCAGAGAGGTGAAAGTTGAACTACTACATTGTTTTATTCGAAACAAGATCATATAGCTCCTAGCGCTGTCTCCATGTCCTCTCCCGCAGCCCCACACTGACCACGCCATTCCAGACACAAAATTCGTGAGAGTGAATCAGGCTGCAGGTCAGTGGGTCTTTCGGTTGCTAACCCCGTCCTCCATACACTGGGTGAGTGGATAGTCTTACGTGTCTCCTGCCCCATGTTCAGGTATCCGCGGTGTTAGAGACTGGCCCAGAGAGGTATTAAGAGAGAAGACTACGAGACTGAGTGTACGAGAGAGAGCGTACAACACGACGCGAGCAGACTGCGCATCACGTGACTATGTAGTCACAGACCCAGACAGTACAGACGACACGACAGACAGAGACACGCATCCAGCGAGGAGCGCTTGGGTGTTAGCACTTCGCTGCTGTGCTGTGCTGTGTGTGTGTTTGTAGTTGTGGTTGTGTGTGTGTGTGTGTCTAGTGGTGTTGTCGGGCGTGTGTCGTTTCGTGGTGTCCTGCTCTAAGTCGTTCGCTACATATGTAAGTCGTGAATGTGGTGCTCGCTGTCTTCCCCACCCCCCCCCACTGCCCCCCCATAAATAGTGATAAATAATATAATACGAATATAATTAACGCTGCAGCCCCTTCCCCCCCCCGGTCCCTCCTCCCCGCCGCCCCCCCCCTCCCCCCTCCCTCCCCGCCGCGCTTGTGTCTCGGCCCCCCCCGACGGGGGTGGTCTTTCCCTCCCTCCCCCTCCCTCCCCCCCCTCCCGCAGCTCCGCCCCTGTTGGCTCGTCCCGTCCCCCCTGTCGTCCAGCTCTCGCTGCTTGCTTTGCTCCCAGTCCCCCTCTCCCCCACCCCCCGCTTTGGCTTCCCCTGGGCCCCCCCCCCCCGGGTCCCCCCCCCCCACCCCCTACCCCTCACACACAACACACAACACACATGGCCCCTCACACACGCCCTCCCTCACTTGTCTCACCTCCAAAACCGTACAACCCAACACACCAAGTCACCACATCCCACACATCCTAAATACCATTCACATATAACGAGCCAAAGTTCAAATACATTACCTTGAACCCCCTCCCCACCTGCTCATTCTCATTATTAATCAATAATCTAACGTAATAACTACACCTACTCCACAAAGATGAATGTATTTTGGACTCCTAGCGAGCTTGCCTTGAGCATACGCGAGCAGCCCGTCTGGAATAATTGATTGCGTCTAACTCCCATTGCTACCAACAAAAAAAGTTTTCATATGTGATAACAGTAGTAGAAAGAAACTCGTGGAGAGCGTGGCAGCAGAGAGTCCTCAGAAGAGAAGCCCCCTTCAAGCAAGTGTTTCGGCCCTTATCTCCTGACACTCTAGGGGGGTTGGGCCACACCCGGTTCATGACTCCGGATGTCCCTCTGCTGCCCCTTTTTTTTTTTTTTTTTTTCCCCATCTTGGGACGAGCCATGGCTGGGATTCGAACCCATGACCCTCTGGACATGCTCATTTTTCCACTTAATGACTCGCGCTTTAACCACTGAGCCACAGGGACACCTGATATTTGTAGGAAATTTAAGCCTTATGAAGTTCACTTTTGTTCCTCCTTGACCAGATCCAGCTTGAACACCTCTCTGCCGCTTCTGCCATTGCTTTCAGGGCTCTGGTTTTTTCCTTCCCTGCAACTGAGAGCTGTTTCATGAGGCTGTATGCAGACGTTCCTACAAACCCCCTAGCTCCAATTTCTGCAGTGAGGACTTTGACCTGATAGCCTTCTCTCCTCAGGCTGTTTGCCAGATCAGCATACTTTTCAGTCTTGTAGATTTGAGCTGCCTCCATTCTGTTCTCATATGGTACCGTGAGCTCGATCATGATCAGCTGCTTGGTTGACTTAGAGTGGACTACTATGTCTGGTCTCATGCAACTCTTGCTGATGATCTCTGGGTGACTCTTCCATTCTGGGAGGTCTGCAGTGCACTCCCAGTCATCTGCCCCGTCCAGCAGACTCTGCCTGCATGTTTCGAGTGGCACTGTTGTTCTTGGCCATGATTTGCTGCCTCCTGCCGTGAAGAATGTTGCGGGTGCTTTTGGAGTCCTGATTTTCCCTTTTGTGGTGTTGGTACTAGCCCAGACTACGTGTACAATCTCTTTGAGCACTTGGTTGTGCCTCCATGTGTACCTTCCTTGAGCCAGGGCTACTTTACATGAGCTTAGGACATGCTCCACTGTTTGTTTTTCATGGCAGAGGGGACATGCAGGATCGTCTGTTTTCCCCCACTTCACCAGGTTTGCATTTGAGGGCAGAAGGTCATATGCAGATCTGAGAATGAAGCTGATCCTGAGAGGGGCCATGCGCCAAATGTCATTCCAAGTGAGACTTCTTTGGAGTGCATTCTCCCACGTTGTCCATTGCCCTTGCTGGCTCTGCTGGACTGCTTTTTGGAGTCTTTTTTGGTCTTCTTCTTTTCTCATCTCCTGAATCATCATGTCTCTTTTGGCTTTTCCTTTGGCCTTTGACCACCATTCAGTTTTGGTCACCCCCAGTCCTTGTGTGTTGGTCTGTTGTGTCCTGTTATTTCTCTGATCTTGAGACTTTCTTTTGCAGAATCCATCGCCTCTTGAACTTTCCATTTTCTGCCTGTCTTCAGCTGGGGCTTGATTGCTTCTACCACCTTGTCTCCTGAGTCCTCCAGCATGCTTTGAAGTCTGATCTTCCCTGCTTTGTATTCCTCCAGGATGGATTTCAGTGGTAGTTTCAGCTTTGCTTGGCGACAGTACAGCGCTATGTCAGTCAGACAGGGTGGGACACCAAGCCATTTCCTTGTGAACTTGTTTATTTTGGCTTCCATTGCCTCCACTATGCTGGTGCAGATGTCGTATATCATAAGAGGCCATAGGAGCTTTGGTATCAGCATGAACTGCAGACACCAGACCTTGTATTTGCCAGGGAGCCCACACTGGTCAATGGTCTCCAAGCCTTCCTCCGCCATCTGCTTGGTTTCTTTTGCTCTTTGTGTGTCTTTCAGCGTATCATCATACCATCTTCCAAGGCTCTTGACTGGTTCTTCTGTGACTGTTGGAATGGCCTGGTTGGCAACACTGAAGACCACAGATCCGGCCACTTTTCCTTTCCTCAGTGAGAGACTCCGTGATTTCTTTGGCTTGAACTTCATTCTGGATGAGGCAACTATGTCGTCCAGCCTCTCCAGCACATGACGTGTCTCGTTTTCTCTGGATGAAATCACTGTAGTGTCATCCATGAAGGCCTTGAGAGGAGGCATCTTGTATCCATCGCCAAGGTCTGTTTGTCTCGCGTTGTTTGTTGCTGCTTTCAAGATGAGTTCCATTGCCAGCACGAACAGTATTGGGGAAATTGCACAGCCCATTGCAATGCCCACTTCCAAGTTGATCCAGTCTGTTGTGTACTCCTTGGTAGAGAACCGCATTGAGAAGCCATTGAAGTACTTCTTGAGCATGTCGCGGATGTTCTTTGGCACATGGTACATCTCAAGAGCCAACTGTATCATCTCATGGGGCACAGATCCATATGCGTTTGCCAGATCAAGCCACACTACGTCCAGGTCTCTCTTTTCTGTTTTTGCTTTTTGGATTGCGTCCCAGATCATTGTGGCGTGTTCTACACAGCCAGCCACGCCTGGGATGCCACCTTTCTGGACTGACACATCCAAGTACTTGTTTTCCATCAGGTACTTGGTCAGCCTTGCTGCCATGACAGAGAAGAAGATTTTCCCTTCGACGTTCAGTAGTGATATTGGTCTGAACTGGCTGATGTCACTTGAGTTTTGCTCTTTGGGGATGTACACACCATCTGCCGTCATCCACTGGCCGCTGATCTTCTGGTTTCTCCAAGCCGATCGCAGCAGCCTGTGGAGCCACTCCAGCACCTTGGGACATTTCTTGTAAAGCTGGTAAGGTATTCCGTTTGGCCCTGGTGATGATTTGGCTCTGGCTTTGTCGACCACCTTCTTGATTTCCGCCAACGTTGGAGGCTTGCCATTGAATTGTTCCTCAGGGTTGGTTGGCCACACCAGCCCTTGAATGTCGAGTGGTGCTTTGCTCTGTGGGTCAGAGTATGTTTTCCTCAGATGCTGCTCAAGAACTCCTTTGTCCACACTTAGGGTCCCAGATTTTGGCTGCTCAAACAGTGTTCTGGCAAACTGGAAGGGGTCTCTGAAGAAGCGCTCTTGTGTCTTCTTCTTTTTGCTCTTCCTCTTCCTCGCAGATTCCGCTTTGCTGAGGGCGCTGTGTTTTTCTTTCAGGTCTTTCCACAGTTTTTCCAAGCCTTGTTTTTCAGCTGGCAGTGCGGTCTTCATTTGCATCTTGAGGTTTTTCTTTTGGACCCTGATCTTGTCCATCTTTTCTTGGCGTCTGGATTTCTTTGGAGGTGTTTTCTCTTTGGGTAGTTTTGCTCCATAGGCGTCTCTACATGTGGCATACACAATGTCCCCATATGTGGCTAGTTTGTGTTCCAGGGTGCTTTTCCCTATCAGTGCATCGAGTCTTTGGACGATTTTTGCATCCAGTTTCTCCCAATCTTCAGTTTCGTTTGCTCGTGGCAGGTTGAGTTTCAGGCGCCTGGCATCGAGGGCCTGTGAAAATTCCTCATCCGAACCAACAGCGTGGATGTCCTTGGCACTGTGGTTTAAATCCTGGCCTTGGTCTTCCGACGTCTTATCTGCTGATGCAGTGCGCTGCTGCTCATTCAGATGAGTCTTCACACATCCCATCTTTGTTCTGTGGATCTTCATGCCACGGGTGGTAGCGAAACGCTTTCCACAGACACATGGATATTCCATTTGGTCCATGTTCATAGTCCGTTTGGGATTTGCAGTCATGATTGGTTGAGCACCGATGGATTCATCATTCTCTCCCCCTTTCGGTGAATCCTGGGAGCATCTTTTCCTTTTATTCTTAGTAGCCACATGTTTTAAGGCAAAGTGGGGAGCCAGCCCACAGAGCCCTTGGTTCTGGTCTTTCCCAAATATAGCAAACAAACAAACAAAACTTGATTTGTGTGTCGTATCATTCATTCAAGAGTAGCGCTTACAATCTTTCTTATTCTGCCATTTTGTGTGTGTGTGTGTGTGTGTGTGTGTGTGTGTGTGTGTGTGTGTGTGTGTGCGTGTGCGTGTGTTCGTGCGTGCCCGTGTGTGTGTGTGTGTGTGTGTGTGTGTGTGTGTGTGTGTGTGTGTGTGTGTGCGTGTTCTTTTTGTCACGTTGTCTGGGATATTGCTTTTGACCAATTCCCTTCTTAATTAGTGAAATGCCATTAAAGAGTGCTGAAGATGTCTTATGTGAGGGGGGAGGAAACAAATGACAAAACAAAACATGAAGCGTTTCGAGACCTCTTTGGCCTTCTTCTTCAGGCAAGATTAACCAGCATTTGGGACAATTCGAAACGAAGAACAAGCAATCAGTCACTTCTCTTCTTGTAACTACTGGGCACAAAATGAATCCATTTAAGTCAGTTCACGGTTAGAAATAATAGTTTATTCCGCCAAGGAATGGAATTACTTCCCTTGTCTGAATGGTCAGCATGTTGAATAGAAAAGTTTTCTTTCGTTTATTTGTAATTCGCTGATTGCGCGAAAAAGAAATCTATCAAAAACATTGGCTTATACCGCCAAGGGAATAAATTAGAATTTCTAAATCGAAAGAGTTAAAAGTTTATATTTGTTGAATTTTGGTCTGTCTGCGATGGATATCCGAATCAACACACACACACACACACACACACACACACACACACACAAAACACACACACACACACACACACACACACACACACACACACACACACACACCACGCACGCACGCACGCACACACGCACGAACACACACAATGTTGCATGGCAACCTTCCAACTCAAAATGGATACGCTTATACGCCGTCTGTTCAGTCCCCAGGCTACACCATTGCAGAAAACGGAGTATGTTGGTTATTCAATGGAACTCCTGGGCCAAACGGATACGTTAGGTGTACCGTGCATAGACTGAGCTGTGTACTGTTTCGGGGACAGGGTGCATTCCCACCCCCAGATGTGGATGCGTCCCACCTCTGCCCAAATAACATCGGATACTGCCAGACCACATCAGTCTGGATCCCAGTACAATCAACTATCAGAGAAAATCCTGTGTAGCAGAGGGTCATTGCACGGGTCACGGCCTGTACCCCAATGCCTTCTCCACCTCAACTGTAAAGGGTATCAGGAGCCAGCACAGGTGTTGTGCTCACATTGACGTGACTACTGTCATACCATCATGCAGGGGCGGGGCAGGGAGGGAAGGAGTCGGGGGAGGGACTGCAGGCGGAAATAGAAACCTAGTTCCAAGAGAAATGACTACACCACCGGACAAACCAATGACAAGACAAACACGACGCCTTTCCAGCCCTCTTGTGTCTTGTTCCTCAGGCAACATGAAACACCATTTTGGGACCATTCAACACGAAAAACGAGCACTCACTCACTTTTTTTTCATCATGATGGGGCCAAAGTTACTGTGCTTCTTCGTACGCGTCGCGTTTTTTTTTAAATGTCATTTGTTTGTTTTGTTTGTTAAGCGGCATAGTCCTTTTATTGTTTTGAAAGAAAAGGCTGATTCAGTCCCACAAAGAGCGATTCCAATGAAGATATTCCTGATCAACCCAACCGAATTATTGCCCTTTGTTTTTCTTGCAAGAATTACTGCCTTTGCTTTTTTTTTTTTTTTTTTCAAGGTTTCTTTCGTTGTTTTTCTCAACATCGATTCACTTCGTGCGCACGAAAGAAACGCACGAAAAGGTCTACAAATGGAGTGAACATAAAGCCGATTGTATTGCATCAGAGAGAATGAGTATGGACAATAAATATGAAGAGGGGAGCTGGAAGGGGCCGGGGGGGGGGGGGGGGGGTCAAAAAGAGGAACGATTTAGTTCCGTTGAACCTTTATCTTGTGGTGGTGACTGATATCGTTACTGTGGTGGTTGCTGTTGCTATTGTTATGTGTCATTGTTCTGTGCATTTTCGCCACGCTGCTCATAAATGACGCTCTCCCATACACAAAAAACACTTTAGTTCATCCGAACACAGCCTTAGCCACAACAAATCCACAGAGAGCAATGTGTTTCAGAGAGAACTAATATCAACAGGAACAACTGACAAATAAAATCTGCAAGTGAAGGTCTATGTAGCCAGGTGCTCAAATTGGCACATCTTTCGTGGTGACCATCAGCAGATGAAATGGTCTGTTCGGGAGTTACCTTTCCCCTTACCTCCCCTGATTGATCAACCTTGGATTAGTTCGGGTCAACTCCTTCAAATGGGAATGCCTCAGAACCTATAACATTATTATGTCTATGTCGCTGAAGTCATCACAAATGAATGTATTTGATTCTTTATGACTGTGTTGGACGAAAAGCCTATATTTTCTAAACTGGCATTTTGCACGATCGATTTTGGCGTCATTTTTCATCGATCACCCGCCAGTTGAAATGGTTTATTTAGGAGTTACCTTCCCCCTTACCTCCCTTGATTGATGAATCTGGATTGTTTTGTGTCAACTCTTTAACATAAGTGCCTCGGAACCTATATCATTACTATATATACATCGCTAAAATCGCAACAATGAATGTATTTTTATATACCTTGGACCAAAAAGCCCATATTTTCCCTAAACTGTTTCTCGCACAATCAGTTTTGGCGCCATTTTTCATCTTCCGCCGACCAAACTGGACTACTCTTGATTTGCCAAAGTTTGTGAAAAAAACTGCCGAATCCGAAAACGTTTCCTTCCAAGTCAATTGCGTAAGCTGTCATTTCGTGGATCGCATGCCTACGATCTTTTCCGTACAAGTTTGCGACTCTACGACATGACTGACGATGCCGACTGTCTGGAACAGTCGTCTTCTTCGTTCCACTTTGTGTCATTGTCGGAGTTTGTGCGCTAATTGTCTTTCTACGAAATTCAGACTTCCGATCGAAATGTTGTTAATGATTCTATGTCCATGATAAATACAACTGAAAATGTATTGACATTACTGGTCCATTTCCACAGAGTATTTTTCCATCGAAAACCGTATCCAGAGCTCATGTCGACAGCCAGGCGATGAGGAAAAACCAAATGTGTTTGGTACTCCTTTTCAAAGACCAAGTTCTCCGCTCAGATACAGTCTTGGGAGAATCACTCTACAGGTGTGAACAGACTGAAACGCCTGCTGTTCAGTCATGACAAAAAGAGTCATGCTGTTTGGGGGTTTCTCATTGCAATTTGAGAAAAATAGGACACAAACGCCTTCACAGTGGATTCATTCTCCGATTTTTAATCACCAACAATGTCATACAGCGACAACATTATCCAGTGTGACATGCTTCATATTATACCTTGGGTTCTGAAGTTGTCGTCCATAGTCTATGAATATGTTGGAATGCTTTGACCGGACGGCGAAGCAGAGAACACGGAAGCTACACAGAAAGCACCAACTTGTGTCAGTTCCTGCCTCACCAGGCCTGGTTGGTCTGCCTCACTGTGTTGCTGATGACACACACACTCATACATATACGCACCTGCAAACACACACACACACACACACACACACACACACACACACCACACCACACACACACACACACACACAGCACGCACGCAACACACACACACACTCACTCACACACACACACACACACACACACACACACACACACACACACACACACACACACAGGGAAGAAAGATAGAATGAAAGAAAGGGAGTACAGAAGACTGGAAAAGAGAAAGAAAGAAGGAAAGATCGATAGATAGAAAGAAAGACAGACATCAACAAACAAAAAAGAAAGAAATGCACACCAAACCAAAGCACAAATGACACACAGTTACCATCCATCTGTCTGGAGAGACAATGGTGTTGCGCCATGGATCAGTCAGTTGTGGAGTTGCAGCGCCTGCTGTGGCTGAAGAGCCTGATCCTCGAGCGGCAGACTCTGTTGCAGTTGCTGCAGGTGAAGTCTCCCGTCATCAGTGTCTGTGGGTGCCGACGCCATCCTTTGCCCATCTGCGGCGCCTCCGTTCTTCCCACTGGGGCTCTCTCCTCTGCTCTGCTCTGCTTGCTTGATGTCGGCCTTGATGGTGGACCGCCAGCTGACCCGGTCTGAAGCTGCTGTCTCCAGGTATGCTGGGTCGAGGTTGCCAAAGACAAACACAGAAATTTTCAATAACAACAAGAAGAAGAAAAGTACAGAAGGAATAGATACGATGAGCATGTTTTCAAAGAAGAGAAAAATAGACAACAAAAACAAAGCAAAAATTGAGAATAAACATAGAAATGGTCAATGAAGTACAAAAATAATGAAAGACGAACACGAGCAAGTTTTCAAACAAAAGAAACAAAACAAAACAAAACAAAAAACACAAACAAACAAAAACGAAAAAAAAAAAAAAAAAAAAAAGAAAAGAAAAGAAAGAAAGAAAGGAGAAAGAAATATACGTCAAAACAACTCCAAAAAGGATACAAAGACATCAACTGAATTTTTGAACAGTAAAGTGTAGGAAAAATAGACAACAAAACAAAGCAAAAATTGAGAATAAACATAGAAATGGTCAATGAAGTACAAAAGAAACAAAAGAAAACAAACAAAACAACAACAACAACAACAACAAATAAATAAAGAAAGAAAAGAAAAGGAAGAAAGAAACAAAGAAAGAAAGAAAGAAAGGGAGAAAGAAATATACGACAAAACAACTACAAAAGGGATACAAAGACATAAACTGAATTTTTGAACAGTAAAGTATAGGAAAAATTATAAAAGATGGACAAAGAAAAACTGAAGGTTTTTCAAGAAGAAGAAGAAGAAAGAAGAAGAAGAATCTCAACAAGAGAATGTTTTTGGTTGCTTGCTTGTTTGTTTGTTTGTTCTCCTCGTGGGCAACAACAGTGTGCTGCTACTCACCTCCAGTCGATCTCGTCTGGCCTAACTTGCAGACTACACTAAGCTGCGTAGATCTTGTTCCGCTGGTTTCTCCCCGAATTTTCTTTTTCCCACCGGGAGGAGGACGACTACTTTGTCATAGAAATAACACCTCGGTCCAATGGGAACAGGTCAACCTCAAGCTCTCGCCCGTACCGGCGGCAACGCAGATTTTTTCTCTGTGTTAGATTTTTTCCCGTGAGAGAGAGAGAGAGAGAGAGAGAGAGATGGAGAGAGAGAGGAGAGGAGAGAGGTGGTGTGGTGTGGGTGTGTGTGTGGTGTGTGTGTGTGTGTGTGGTCTGTGTGTCTGTGTGTCTGTGTGTGCGTAGTTGTGTATTCGATTGCTTTTTTTTTTGTGGGAAGTGAAGATAATGCAGAGATACACTGCTTCCCCCCCACCCCCCCCACCCCCTTCTGAACACGTGCATGCACGCTGTGTGCGTTCGCGCATGAATGCATTGTGTTCTGTCTGCTGCTCTGTTGGTTGGAGCCTACAATGATTTCTTTTTGTAATTATTTCCCTTGCAAGTGATGGGCGTGGATTTAGGTTCATAACGGAGCAAGAGTTACTGTACGTGTTTTGTAATTGTTTTCTACCGCTCCTGCCTCACTTAAGATTTTTCTTTTAAGTTGAAAACCAAAATTAAACAGAAAAGGCTAAGACGCTTTTTTTTAGGCAAAATGTTGAATTACTTGAATAATGCTATTCAAAAAGACAGACAGAAGAGAAAGAATAACAAAAGAAAGCTTAAGAGGACTGAAGTATAATCTATGGCTTTATTAAAGCAGGTTCGCTTATGAATCTTTGAATAAAGAGATTTTGTATTTTAGTACTTTAGTACTTTAGAACGGTAAGTCAAGATTCCAAAAAATGTTGTGAAGTAGTATAGAATTGTATAGTCGATGTCAATATGTTGATAGGCTTGTCGCCGATTTCTTTCAAATCTCAGTTGTTGTTGTTTTTTTCTTATAAGCAGATTGTATGTTCTACAGAAAGATGTACAAAGGCGCGTCTGTGCTTTGATCTACCCTTATTGGAGTCTAAATTGAATGCTGACCACACAAAACAAATTATACGTGTCAATGTTTGTTATGAAACGTCGATCAGGCATCTGGGGAAGCAGATTACTCTCACAGGGGCGTCTTTAAATGAGATAAAATTATCAAAACTTGCCTGTCGCCGAAGAGGGTTTTGTTTTTTTTCAAATACACCTATGTGCTCTGTCAAATTTCCTAAAGGTGTCTTTTGCTCCAAATAAGCTTTGGTGGGTTGTAGTTTTTCTCAAGTAAACTTGGGTGCTGGACATTTAGATTGATACAGAAACACACGAATTTTTTAACCATTGTCGTCAAAACATTGTAATCTTTCATTAAAATAAATGGCGTGGGTTTAAAAAGACTTAAAAGAAATCTTTTAAACCAGGGCCCCCAGTATATATCCCAAAAACCAGAAGGAAACCAAAATCACATTTTAAAAACTTCCCAAAAACTCTAAAGGGGTCTTCAACCATAAATAGCATGTTTGGGTTGTTCAAAAATATGATCGGAGCGTTGTTTCGATGTACGTGTTAAATTTTCTTCTGGAACTCACTTTCTATCGTTTTTTCCCGGGTCGTGCAAGTCCCCCAAATCGTGACTCGCCACGGAGATTGCCGAGCCCCGTACGGAAAGAGACGTGATTTCCGGGTTCCGCAAGTAAAGTATAAATGCCAAGACTATCATGAATGAAACATGTCCTAAAAGCTTTCGCTATGAGGACGTAAAAATAAAACTATTTTCCGGCGATAATGGCAGATGCTCCAGCTACGAGTCAAGTTTTCCAACGAAGTGGACATCGACGTGAAATTTTCACTGAGTGTTTAAAGTTCAGCCGTACCATTTTGGGAACCTACAGCTCCTTGTCCCAGTACAACCTCCCTCACCATCGGGACGCCTTTTTTCTTTCCGGCAGTTCGACATTTATTTTTACAGGTTGCCCATTTTAAAAAATGTACAAAACCACGACACAGATATTTACATGATTTTACACAGCACTACATACATCTGTTTACACACACACACACCACACAACACACACCACACACACACACACACACCACACACAAACACATTACCGTATATTAAATAAACTTTAATGATTATGTGGATAAACCACATTTTCTTTATTGTTTTGATAAGAGATAATGCCTTTCCTTGCACAGGAATTTGTCGGGCTACTGCATCATCAAAAATAATTCCTTCCCCTGCTGTAAAAATCTTTTAAATTTGCTGTTCACTTTCAGTCCCCCCCTCCCCCCCTCTACCCCCACACACACACCACACACACCACACACACACACACACACACACACACAACACAAACCTTTTTTACATTCCTCATTTTCAATTCTTTCCCCCCACTTAAATTCGAACCCCCAAAAAATGGCATTTAGAATCTGAGGGGGCTTTTACAATAATTGCAGCCCAAAGTTTCTGGCTGTATTTTTAAAACTGAGGCTGACGTGCCGTACATCAATCTAAGCTGCAGACTAAGCTCATTTTCTTTACTCACCAGGGCGTGTATAGCATCATCCCAATACCAACCTGCATATATCTTAAAATGCACACTAAGTCACCACCCTGTGTCCAAAATTTCTGATAAATAATTCACTGACTAAAAGCAAAAGTTTTTGGGGCGGAAATTTAAACTTGCAGGGTGCCTAATGTTCAGAAAATGTCCGAAAAAAAAAAAAAAAAAAAAACCCCCCAAAAACTTTATTCACTGGAGTCCAACAAGTTGTTTTTTGTGGGGCATGGGGCAAATTTCTTTTTTAATAAGATCGTAACTTCAGTTTTGTTGGAAACAGTAACAGCGGGGGGAAAAACAATCAAACATGCAAGTTTCAGTGGCAGCGGGGAGTGTGACTGACTGAATGCCACTAGACAGTAACAATGTAAGTTTCAGTTTGTTGCACACTCAACAAAAAACAACTACTTCATTTCAACCAAACCATGCTCTGGAAAAGAAATTGAAACACAAAAATCAAACCACCCATTCCACAAACCTTCCTTCTTTATGTCTCTGAGTTTGCTCCTTGCTCCTGACACAATCAGTGTCACTGTTGCTTTAGGCTTCATTTGCAGCTGGCGAAAAAGAACTGGAGTGCTTTAATACTTTTTCTGTTTAAAAAAGTTGGCCAAACTCCTCTTTCAGCTGTCTTCAGAACCCTAATTCCAGCTTCCACCCTTTTCTTCCAGGTGTGTTGGTTTTTGGAAAAATGGGCTCTTTGAAGTGACGACCGCAAAATTTTCCCTGATAACTGTCCCGAAGAACAAAACTTTCCTCGGGTTTTTTTTTTTGGGGGACAAAATTTATCCACATCGCCTTAAACGGTGAGTACCTGGGAAAAAAGCATGAACGCTTACTCTTTGCTTATTTCCTGATGAAATTCCCCAACCAACACAGCACACATTTGCCAAACCCCGCTTCAGCCAACACAAAAACGACATGCTTTTCTACGCATCAATCGGGAAACCCCCTTTTAATGGAAAACGAGGCTCTCTTCCTGTTTTAGCCTCTGCTTTCCCCCGTCCGCAGGAAATGCTTCTCACTGCAAGATGAGAGCACGGCGGCTGATTCGGGGCGGTTTCCAATACACTACATTCCAAAAACGTTGTATTTTTCCAAATAGATTTTTAAAAATGGGGTGAATCCTTTTAAACATCAAGATTTTCTTTTCTTTTTTCAAAGTTGGCAATAAGCGGTAACTGCGTGACTCGTTTCTACCAACGGCTAACGTGACCCCGTCTGAAGAAAAAGTAGAGAACATACGGGCCCAAGGGAAGATAATTACACTTAAAAATTGCAGGGAAAAAACCCTTCTTCCAGTTTTTGTCAGACTTGACAAAATACGGGACAGAAATCTACGTTACGTAGCAATGTTACTGCAGAAAAAGGGACTTGTTTGTTCCGTGTCAAATTTTTTTTTTTTGCGGAACCCGCATTAAAGCATCCCCCAATTCTTCCCTGGGTTTTACCATTTGCATTCCACATTGGGATTGAAACGTGTTAGCCATGAATAATTGATTGATATGCTTGTAAAGTGAGCTTGGTTTCCAGTTCAAAACACGGTGGGTTTCCCTTTGTGGGATTATGATTTTTTGATACGTTGTTAGGCATGAAACGGTTTTTAAAAACAAAATCGGGGAGTGGTGTTTTATTATTTTTTTTAATGCACAATGTCCCAAAGTCAAGTAACTAGCTTACTTTCTTCATTAGCTTGTATGTTTCTCGGGAAAATGTCTTGTTGCAAAAACCGTGTCAGAAAGCCCGCAAGTTAATGTTTTTGATCTATAAAAAGCCGTCAGATTTTTTTTTGCCTCAAAGGACGTGTGCCAGCTTAACAGCTGCCCCTAGGTGGAAGAAATGATGGTTTAAAAGAGAATAAATTCCCTTTGGGGAACCATATCATTATATCTTTTTTTCAAAATAAAGAATTGAAAGTTTGGTAACTTTGGAATTTAGAACAGGCAGAACAAGTATTATTAGATACAAACAATGAGTTCGGGTAGATATTAAAAGCAAAAAGAAACGAATGTATGAGGGTTAATTATAACGTAGATTCAAGAAATGGTAACGTAGCTTACAAAACTAAATTTTTTGACTTATTGTCTCCCAACGGGAGTAATTATAAAAATAGAATGGAGAGAAAATTTCCTGTGTTTCTGTTTGTTGGTCTGCGGGCTGTCATTTGTTTTGTATATGTACAGGAACAGATTTATGTTCTACGTCATTTTGATCACGCAAACTTTATTGCGTCAAGGTTTGGAACTTCTTCGAAAGCCGCCAGGGAAAAAAGGGCCCTGTGATGGCCTTGGTGGGTTGGAAAAAGAGGATGGCCGACCTAGCATCCTGCCAAAGCAGGACAACCAGGATGCTAAAGACTTCTTCAAATGGGGGAAAAGAGACCTCAAAAACGGTTCCTACATCTTGTTAGTGGGGAGATTGGAACAGAGAAAAACAGATCTTAAAAACCCCTGCCCAAAAGACACAGTCCCATGAAAGGACTATAAAGACACTCTTTACCCTGTGAGAGAAGGGCATCATAAACAGAACACCTCTTGCGTTTTCACAATTTTTGACGGGGACCTCACCAAAATCAGTGGGCCCAAATGCACCATGTGGAAAAAAAATTTCCAAGCTCAGTAAAATAAAAAACATCCACGACTGCAATGGACACACAAGACCATACTCCAGGTACACATTGTATTCTACAGGACTGTCGCCCTTTCAGCGGGGTTGAGGAACATCGACTAAACCCCAAAAGGGCCCAGCGATACCTGATTCCGAAATCCTGGACGTTCATCCTGACAAAGGGGACTTTGTTGCAGCAGTGTTCAGAAGCATGGTACGTCGGGAAGTCAAGGACATTGATGAGGAAAAGGAGAGTGCTTATTGGTTTTGGAAAAGAGTAAAAAAAGTTAGAACTCCTACAAGGGCCACGTCACAAGATGAATTGTGGGGTCCTTTGATGACATCATCTGCATTATTTCAAGAACAAAGCAACAGGTCCCATTTGGGCGGGCATTTCAGCTTCAGGGAAAATCAGGCATCTGATCAGGGATTTGGGTTTTAAAACTGCAGTGACATGGGGTGTTTCCTTTAAATTTGGGTGGGTAGGATTTAAGGGAGCATCTTGCAGTCACATTTTTCTTTGTCTGTGTTCAATACACAGTTTCGAATCACCCCTTAAGGGGAAGTTTCTTTAATATGTTTACCACAAAGACTTTTTTTTTTTCATTTTTAAAATGTTAAGTTCTTTTATGAACAGGAAGTAAAAGACACTGACCCCAAAGTATTTACGTGATCAGAAGTAAATTTCTTTCCTTTGTTGATTTTACAGCTATGAAGCTAAAAAATAAATTTTACGGGTTTATAATCTTTCCATTTGCTTCGTTTCATTCCGGTAGGTTTGGTCTTTTGGAAGTTTCTGGCAAGTGTAAAAAAAAAGTAATCTTCGTTACAAGAGAAATTTTAATCTACGTTAAAATTATTTTTGAGGGTTTTAAGTTTTTTAAAAATTTTTACCTTCTTTTTTTCACACAGTTCGCTGAAATTTAGTGAAAGAGTGATTAAGGGTTTTATTTTTTCATTATACATTTTTTTCCTTCCTATTGTTATGCTAATTTAAAAGGGTTTTGTTTGGGGTTTTGGGGGATGAAAAAAAAAAAAACTTTTTTTTTTTAGTGTTGAATTCATATAAAGTTTGACGAGTTTGCTTAGAGAAAGCAAACAGGCGTAGTAGCTTTTAAACGATATTAATTTCTGGAGTTGAAAAGGGGAAAGTAATGGGGATTTTGTTTCCTGTTTTGCTTCATGGATTTAAACTAGCAAGCGGCAAACGCAATTACAACATTCGTTTCAGACCATTGTTTTATTGAAATTGCAAAAAAAACTGTTTTGAGGCGAGATTTTTTAAACCAAAAAATATTGCAGAAGGGTTGTTCTGTGAAAAAAATAAAAATTTATTTTTAAAAACCCGTTTGTTTCCTTTTATGTTTATTTTGGTTCTGATTGTACATCTTTCAGTTTGAACGAGTGTTTTAATCTTTCTGGGTTTTGACCATAAGCTTTCCCCTAACTTTTTGCTGAAAACTACTTATTTTTGATCAAAAAACTAAAGGGTGGAGGCACACCCTAAACTAAAATAGTCCTTTTCATGACACCGTCCAGTCTTTTTAAAAATGTTCAGGAAGGTCTTGAGAAACACGGGAGGAAGGGGGTTCCCAAAATCCCACATGTTGAGGAGAGTTCTGTTGGAGCCCTTTGTGCGCTTTCTGTGTTTTTTTTTTCAGCTTCATCAATTTTCCCCTGGTATTGCCTAATCCCTTTCCAAACAAGGAGTTTTCCAACATTTTTTTTCCCCAGCCCCCCAATGTGTATTATTATACTTCTATAAGATTTTCCTCGTATTTTTTCTGTAAGACATGCTGGGTAGTTTATTCTTTTCTAGCCTTCCTCTTAACTAAAACCCTTTCAGGTAAGTTGTGCTGGCCCAGACCTAGTGCGTAACAATGAGAGACAGAAAGTAAAGAAAAAAATGTGAACGTTTTGCGACTGACGTGACGCAGCAAACTGTCCCCCTATTTCTGTGCGTGCGATTGTGGAATGTCAGTAGTTTACAGAGATAAATCTGTGTAAGCTGGCACTGTGGTTTAAATGCATTAGCAGATTTTGACGTTTACCCCATATTCTCTCCCATCACTTTCTCACCAAAAACCTGCCCCGGAGGATGACGAAACTGTGGATCTACATTTCAATACACAACAGTTTAGATCGGAGTAAAGAATAAAGAATGCTGTTTCTCAACGGCATATAATAAATTTTTCAAACGATTCACCAGAACACAACCCAGAGAGCGGAAGCGCTCGCCGCTGCTGAATAAAACAATTTTGGGTCACCCCCAATGGTATATAATCCAAATTAAAAATGAATGCCCACGTCACTGCCTGAACTCAAACACGCAGTACCCCAAACCGATAGGATGGGGAAAACAAATGACCGGCGAGGCTATTTTGTAACGAGACCAGACATACAACAAACGGAGCGACAGGCCCCGCCCCCCGCTGGGTTTACGTGACTAGGATACGCCAATCAATTTCAACTTGAAAAACCAGATCACTCACAACTTAAAAATCCCACAATAATTTAAAAAACTACCTATTCCAACTTCAATCTTAATCACAAAAGAAAACCATAATGCTTTAAAAATAACAATGCATATAACCCCAAATATTCATCAATTCAAACCCCCAAATGTCATTTTAATTCACCCACTTCACAAAAAAACAACCATATCCCCTTTTCTTTCCAACTAAAAATCCACCTTCACACCCCTTTTTCCCCCTACCGAGGTCAAAGCACACCACCATCCCCCCTCCCATTATCGTTTTCGGCGCAACGCCATCCTTTCATATGAAAGAGGGGCATACGAAATATTTTTTTCTCCAATCAAAATAAAATAAAATAAACAAAAACCTTTTTAAATCCTCATCAATTTTCTTGTATACTACTTTTGGTTTGAGGGGAAAAATTACCGGAAAAAAATACCACGGGTTTTTTTTTTTTTTTTTTTTAATTCATTTTCAAAGAACGAGGAGACACAATGCAGTGAAAACCAACCACCGACATCCGACATTCGGCGCGCCGGCGCGCGCACGGGCGATATTTTCTCGCCTGAAACCCGTAACGCGCATCACATATGACCCTCCCTCTCACTCCTTCCCCCCTTGTCTAAAACGGCGCGTTTACGGCATTATCCTCCCGTGGTGTGGGGGGGTTTGTTTGTTTGTTTGTTTCATATATATATACAAACTGAATCGCCTTTTCCCCTTTCGCCTTTTTACAAACGACGCGTTTCGATCCAGAATCATCTACCTCCAACTCCTTCTTCATTTAACAAAAAACCCGCCCCTTTTTCACTTCTCAAACCCGGAGTTACATGGGCCAACGAAGAACAATACAGGAAAAACACCCGCCAGAGCAACTCCAGACCCGGGGGAAAACCCCCGCTCCTTGAAAGGGTGGGACACTGGTGGCAGACACCAAAAACACAAAATAATTCTTTAGAATCCCCAGTGTCACAAAGACAACCTGGGGTTTCCGGCAGCCCACTAAACAAAGTGGCAAAACCGCCTCACGAACGCTGGATCAGAAGACCTCCGTCCGACAGGAAAACGCAAACAAATAATAGACAGTCAAAAAAAAAAGACGACACTTAGAGTTGACAGGGGCATCATGAAAAAGACAAGGGGCCCCACCCTTTACTTCGACCCAACATCAATAAGCAGCCCATGGAAAGGCACGACAAAACTCCAGATAGGGCCAAGATAGAGACGTCGGTACAGACGCACACCAACTTGCCAAAAACCATCAGCAATAATTTTACCTAGGGGGTGAGACCCCAAATTCCCAATATGGGAACAACTGTGTATCGGGACAGACTCTAGATTATAAATCCCTCCAATCATCAATCGATAACCACCAACAGCTTGTACACAAGACCCAAAAGTGGACACAACCACATACAAGCACCGATCTCCCAAAGTGTCAAACAATAAAAAATAATCACCAGGCAACAGACACAAATCAAAGAATGGATACAGTCAACATGGCACAAACTTTCCCCCTTTTTCGATCACCTTCCAACAATGACTCGGGCCAAACACACAAAAAAAAAAACATGCATCGTAACTCCCAAATATCGCAGGGAAAAAGAAAAAACGGCCACTGCAAAAAACTCCGCCTTACAATAGCAAATTATGTCCCTTTAAGTCCGTGCGTGACAGTCTCCTCTTCTCTCTCCTCTCTCCTCCTTTTCTCTCTCTCTCTCCTCTCTCTCTCTCCCGTCTCTCAAACCCCTCTCCCTCTCTCTCTCTTTTCCTCTCTCTCTCTCTCTCTCTCTCTCTCTCTCTCTCTTCTCTCTCTCTCTCTCTCTTCTTCTTCTTCTTCTTCTTTTTCTTCTTCTTCTTCTTACTAATGAAAGAATTTGAGAAACTTAAGTTTGAAAAAAATGTTTTGCGAAACAGGAATCATAGGGGGGCGACCTTGCGCGCGCGGACCCCAAAGCACACATAACACCACACACACACACACACACACACACACACACACAAACACACCACACACACACACAAGAATCTCTCTTCTAATCTCTCTTCTCTCTCTTCTCTCTCTCCCTCTTCTCTCTCTCTCCTCTCTCATATATATATATATTATGCGTGTAGTGTACATCTTCAGTTTTACGTAGTTACCCAACTTGCGTCACGACGCATTTGGGGTCCGTGATAGCACCCCGACGTTGGGTTTATAGGACACAAGGATACTTGA
>JAMYXO010003087.1:0-21287 GCA_033310375.1 Conus canariensis | reverse complement strand
GCGATCGTGGCACCGTCGCCGGGTGTTCCCCACCATATTCCGAGCCTCGGGTTCAGCAGCATTTTGTGCTGGTTCGGCTTGCATAGACCCTGATATTTTTCCCGTGTGGGGTCTTGGTGGGAGCGTATTTATTAAAAGATTTGCTCTTTTCCCGGGCACTCCGGGAGCGTATTTTTTAAAAGATTTGTCTCTTTTACCGGCACTCTCGCGACTTTGTTACTCGCGATCGTCGGCACCGCTCCCCGGTCGTTTTCCCCCCACCATATTGCCAGCCTGGGGTTCACACGCTTTTTTGTGCTGGCCCGCATATTAATTTTAGGGCTCAAAAACTATCACACCGTACTCTTTCCCCTTTTCACAGGTAGAACTGTTCGAGTAAGGGGTGGACACTGATCTGCTTATTAAGTTTAGTGCCCAAAACTATCACACCTAACACAGTGATACTCCACGTGTAGAGATTGCTATTAATAGCCAACCAGTCCACGCCCGGTGGGTGACGGGTAGTTCGGTTTTCAGTCGATCTCTGGGCCCTTTGCACGACACCACACGGACGATCGGTTTAATTGTTTTTCTCGTGGGGGCCCCCTTGTTCCCTTTGCGGCCGTGTGTTGGGGGTTTTGTCTAAACCTGTGCCCAACATGGTGAAGGAACCCCCGGGTCGAGCCATCCACCTCGGAGTTTCGTCAATTTCCCCGGAAAACCCCGCGGGCGTTCCATCTCGGAGAAACCCTTCGCACTGAGAACGTAGGGTTCGGGTAGACAGAGACGACTTCCCCGCGGAAGGGACGGTGATTTTCCCTCGTCTCCCAAAACCGACGGACGCACGCCCGGGCGGCGTCCCAAGGTGATAGGCAAGCGGCCACCATTTCAAAATGCCTTTCATTTGATCTGCCTGCTAGTCTAAGGGCAAAGCTCCCCTCAAGGTGCTGCCCAGAAAGTCTAATGGCAAGGCTCCCCTCAAGGGGCCCGGCCGAGCAAAGACTAGCCAACGGAAAATTCGCCCTCCCCCACCCCTTCTCCATCGGCCAGCTTGCCCTCTAGCCTACGGACTCGCTGGGAGACTTCTAACTATCATGCTGAGTCACGCGAATCTCGGCCCCCGGGGCACCTTGCCGAGCCGCGGACCAGCACGGGTGACGGATCTGGGATGGAATCACCATCCGTCACTCGCCTTGATGAGTCACGTATCTTTTTTTCCCCCCCAAAATTTGATACGTGCACTCATAGCGCTCGGCCCCACCGGGCACAGGTGCAGCCAACACCTGAGCTCGAGGAGCGCTTCGACTCCGGAAGCAGCCTTATGGTCACCCCGACGCACGACCTCGGTGGTGTCCATAATCCTGGGCGTGCGGGCACGCCGCGCCATGGGCCCGGCCGTGCCCATGCACAAGGACGGTCGACCTACCCCGATCGAACGTCACCTTCTTCCCTAGGGGTATTGGACGTTGGGGAACCGACCTTTCGGATCCCCATTTGGGCAACGTCCGCGGTCCCGCTCCTCCGGGGGGAGGATCTACCAGCGGGACCAAGGGTAACCTGACATATTCCTCCAGGGGAGGAACACGGGACCGCATCCTGACCAATCCGCACTTTCGCGGGTTTGGGGGGCTCGACTTCCGCATCCTCCTCCATACCATTATGGCCCTCCCAGGCCCATTCCAAGGACGTGTATGGTGCAGTGCACAGACCTGGACGGGGACGACAGGCCACGGCCTCTCAAGCCCCCCCCCAACAGTGATTCAGGTTACCCGGGTCCCCGGGGACTTTCTGCCTACAAGAAGAAGAGGGTCTCGTGGCTACGACTCGGCGGATGTCTGACCTACGCATTCGCCCAACGCGCTGGTCAGACCTTGAGTGCGGCCTACCTACCATGGTTTTTCCCCAGGGCCGCCACAGCCCGTTTACCTCCCCGGGGACCGGTGGCTCTATGCCCCCGAGAGAGACCAGTGGCTTAACGCCAACACCCAGCACGACCAGCTACATGGTCGAATGTGGCACCCGGCCTCACTTACCTGGGTCGACCTTGGTCTCCCTCCTCGGGCGCTGTCCTATCGGCAGGACGATGTCCCGGCCGCCGATTATAGGGCCACCGGGGACACACTACAGGCACCCCTCGACTTACCTCCTGAAGACGGGTGCTATGAACCCTCTCAGGACCAGTACCTCCCTGAGGCGGACGATGACGAGGAGCTAGCCCCCACCTCATTGTACGATGTCCGCACGATAGAACGGTGGCGACCAGACCTCGTTAGGAGAGAGGCCGCACCCGCTGACGAATTTCTCTCCCTCTCCCCCGGCCCAGAGATCTAGACCAATCTACCCAAGAACCCCTCAGTCGCCTCCTTGTTTACGGACAATCCCGTGACCAGGGAGATGGGCATTTCCCAGTCGGACCGTCGGTTGATCCCCCACCTCCCCCCCCCTACTTCCGGCGCCATCTCCTTTAAGAACCTAAAGGAATGGGTCCGAGTAGCCAGGATGGGCATCCTCCACACCACGGCGGGACACACCTACTTGGACATGCCCCTTCAGCGAGCGGAGGCTCTATGGCCGGAGGACGATGGTGCCATCCCAGTACCGGGGGACCCGGGCTCTGAGGCGCACCAAGAGCCTGACCCTCGCTTGTTCAGCGATCCTTTCATGCGACACCTAGTTAACAGGATTTCGCATCACCTTTCGGCTGCGGCGGACAGCGCAGCCAGAAGCCACTTCAACTGCTTGTTGGTCGCGAGAGAGGCCGTGCTGGCGCGGACCTCTCTCTCCCCGACGCTTAAGGCAGCCCTGCGATGCATCCCGGGCCAGGTCCAGTCGCTCTTTGGCGACTACTCGGGTGACGTCATAGCACAAGCAGTTGAGGAACGCAAGCAGGCTGTGTCCTTTGCGCCCAGGCCACCGCCACGCCCTGCTAGACCCCCACTTCGTTCCTTCCCCAGGCACAGACCCCATCCCAGACAATCGCCTTCCCGCACCGCACGGCCCGCCAAGCGACCTAATCTTCTCCAAGGCCTAAGCCAAAACCCCATCAGCAAAATTTTCGGTTAGGCCAACAGTCACGCTCCCGGAGCTGACTAGGGAGACAGCCCGAGGGGGACTTAGATCAGGTAGCACCCCCCTCGCCCTATCCCCCACCCACCAGCCCAGACCCTCGCCCCCCCTGGCGGGCAGCCTCTCCCGGCATGCCCACCAGTGGAGACGCATACGCCTCACCCCTGGATAGTGGCGGTGCTACAGGAAGGGTTTCGCCTTCCTTGGGCCCACGAGCGTCCCCCCCCCTCATGCTATCTCCCCCTCCCTCCCCCAACGAACCCTCCCCCGCCAAAGCAGAAGCTCTTCGCACGGAAGTCCAAGACCTCCTCAAAAGAGGGGCCATCTCGGAGATTTCCCACCCAAACCCGGCTTCTACTCTTTGTGATCCCAAAAGCCTCGGGAGGATGGAGGCCCATTCTAGATTTTTCGCCCCTCAACAAGTTCCTCAGGCCCACCAAGTTCAAGATGGAGACCCCCACCCAGATCCGAGACTCCATCCATCATCGCGACTGGGCCACATCCGTAGACCTGAAGGACGCCTATTTTTCAGATCCTGATTCACCCGGCCCACAGACGATTCCTACGGTTCGTCTGGCAGACCCCGGAGAGGCCTGCACGCATAGTGGACCTCATCTCCTGCCTGTCACAGGCACCCCACACCTCGGCCAGAACCCTGTCCTCCCTCCTAGGAATGATGGAGTCCCTGTCTCCCCTCATTCCCCTGCGGCGGGTCCCCAAACGCCAACTTCAGAGGGAGTTCCGCCGACGTTTGTCACAGACCTCCGACCGCTGGGACCAGGTCATTCCCCTCGGACACTGGTTCATTTCGGCGACGGAGGAGCGGCTCACTCCAGCCACTCTCTCCACCGGGGTCCCCATCTCCCTCCCAACCCAACCCAACCACTGGAACTTTATACAGACGCCTCCAACTTGGGCTGGGGGCCCACGTGGAGGACAGTCACGCCTCGGGGAGTGGGAGCTGGAAGCGGTCAGGCTAGCCCTTCTCCAACTCCAGCACAAGGTCGCGCACCGACTTGTTCTCCTCCTCACGGACAATACGTCGGTAGCTTGCTATGTCAACAAAGGGGGAGAGGCCCGCTCCATAGGCCTCTCCCTCAGAACAGAGGCCCTCCTTCGCTGGTGTCGCGCAACCATTGGTTTGTGCCCATGATCGACCTGTTTGCCACCAGCTTCAACCATCACCTGCCCCTGTACGTCTCTCCCGTTCCAGATCCCCAGGCGGATGCAGTCGACGCACTATCCCTCCCCGGGACGGGCCTACTGGCGTATCCCTTTTCCCCCCTTCCCCATCCTAAAACAAGGTGATCAGGAAGGCAAGGCTGGAAAGACCCAGGCTGATCCTCGTAACGCCATGGTGGCCGACCCAGTCTTGGTTCCCGGACCCCAAGTCCCTCACCCACGTTCCCCCCCTCCGGCTCAGCCCTCGCTGGGACATGCTGAGACAACCCCGGTCAGGTCTTCCTCACTCCAACCCCAAGATGCTTCGCCTACACGCGTGGCTTCTATGCCAGCCCAACTGCGAACATCTGCATCTACCCCCCACTCGGAGAGACCCCAGTCCGTCCTAGACACACTAGCCGGGGCAGGGGCCTCTCAGGGATTACGGGACTTCGCCTCGGCATCTCGCAGAGCCAGCACCGAACCCCTCTACAACTACCGTTGGGAGAGATGGATAACCTGGTGCTCAGATAACTCTGTTCCCCATTACTGCCCCTCCAACATCCAAATAGGAAATTTCCTCTCCCACCTATCCTCTTCCCTTAAACTGTCGGCTGGCTCCATTCGGGGCTACAGATCAGCTATCTGCACTACCATTCGTCAACTGGGGGGCCCTTCTTTTGACAATGACTTTCTCCTCAGAGAGGTGTCTAGAGGAGTTGCTCTACGGGAAGCTCAGTCCCCTAGGCGCATTCCCTCTGGGACCTTTTTACGGTCCTCGATGCCCTCAGAAAAACCCCTTTTGAACCCATTGCTTCTATTCCTTTTGACCTCCTCTCCTTTAAGACCACCTTTCTCCTCGCCCTGGCCTCGGCCAGAAGACGAAGTGAGATTCACGCCCTCAGCGGTGACCCCACAGATATCGCCTTCCACAGGGACGGCTCAGTCTCTCTCAAGTTCCTTCCGGAGTTCCGACATCTTGGGAAAGGGAGAAAAAGATGGAGACATGGACCTTTGCCCCTCCGGGTGTCTCAGGTACTACTGGGAACGCACACGCCCCAGGCGCTCCTCCAGAGACGACTCCTTATCTCCCTCAACCCCAACAATACTAGAGATATCTCGGCGGGAACTATCTCCAGGTGGCTCTCCAAGACGGTGAGATCTACCTACGCTCAGGCGTACAAGGATCTCCCTGTCCTATCACCCAGGGCCCACGAGGTCAGAGCACTGGCCACTTCCACAGCGTTCCAGTACTCTGTCCCGTGGCCCACCTGCTGGGGGCAGCCTACTGGCGTTCGGAAAATCCCTTCATTAATTTTTTACCTGAGGGATATCCGCATGACCAGAGCTGATGGGTCAAAGGGGATTTCCTTTGTGGCGGCCAATGCAGCCATATCGGTCAACCCCAAGAACCACTAGGGCGCTCGCCCTCCTCCGATTCCTTTAAATTCTGCTATGGTCTGACATGGTAAGTATATGACGCCAAAATGGGGAGTTTGTGTTTATACTCCCTGTTTGGCTAGTATACTTACCATGTCAGACTCTAATTCCCCTCCCTACCTTCCCCTCTGGCGCCAAGGTTCTCGGGGTCACCATACACCAGGCCTCGCTGAATGACTTATAGGAAGTTGACAACTGGCTTCTTCCGGGGCCGGAAGTGGGGTGACATCACGTGACTGTCTTATGACTGCATTGGCCACGGAAAAAAATTCGGCCTGACAGAGCTGGCTAACTGCCGTTGAATGCTATGGTCTGACATGGTAAGTATACTAGCCAAACAGGAGTATAACACAAACTCCCCATGTATGTATGTATGTATGTATGTATGTATGTATGTATGTATGTATGTATGCATGTATGTTGGGGTTTACATCCCTCTCTCTCTCTCTCTCTCTCTCTCTCTCTCCTCTCTCTCTCTCTCTCTCATGTATGTCTGTAGTCTGTATCTAGTATGCATTCATGTACGTATGTATGTATGTATATACGTATGTATGTGTGTATGTATGTATGTATGTATGTATGTAGGTATGTTGTATGTATGCAAACATGCATGTATGTATGTATGTTTGTTATGTTTGTATGTATGTATGCATGTGCATTGTGTGACGTCAGACGATGGCGACCAGAGCGGCTGTGTCTTCACGTCGCTCTGCTTGATTTGCTTGTCTGGCGTTCATCCGTGGTCACTGTCCTCGTCAACACAGTCAGTCCAGAAATGCTTCAACATCAACTGTTAACTGACGACGTTAGTTTCTATTACAGTGCTGTTGTTGATGTTTGAACATTTATGGACAAGGTTGCATAATTGTAGTTATCACAAAGTTTGCAATAAAAATGATTGATATTATGCATGTATGTGCCTACCTAAGCATATATATATACGTACGTATGTATGTATGTATGTATGTATGTATGTATGTATGTATGTATGTATGTATGTATGTAGGTTTGTATGTATGGATGGATGGATGGAGGATGGATGGATGGATGCATGCATGCATGCATGCATGCATGCATGCATGTATGTATATATGTATGTATATATGTGTGGATGGATGGATGGATGGATGGATGGATGTGTGCATGTATGTATGTATGTATGTATGTATGTATACATGTATGTATGTATTTTATGCATGTATGGATAAATAGATAGATAGATAGATAGATAGATGGATAGATGATAGATAGATAAAATAGATAGATAGATAGACAGACAGATAGATAGATAAATGCATACATACATACATACATACATACATACATGCATACATATACAAGTTAAATTTCTTTTTTGCTGCCTGAACCATCTAATCAAAACAAGTACATAATGCAAAATAGGACAGTCAGGTATATCATTAGTTTAGTCCCACGACCAAATGGCGTGCAACAACACTAGTTACTATTATGTCATATCAAACATATTTTTCTGCGCCGACTGCGCTGGCACCCACAGCAGTGTCACACAAACAGTTCCTGCACTTGGCCGCGTCTGGCCCAAGTCACATCGTCTTCGCACAGATCAGAAGTCACTCATGAAAGCAGTTCGTGGAGTCCTTCCAGGGACCCCCACACAACAGAACACATGTCGATTCGACGCAAAACGAAGCCGCTCACAGAAATAGTTCGTGGAGTCCTTCCAGGGATCCCACACAACCGAAGAAACACAAGTCGTCGTCCTGACAAACTATGAAGCTCTTTCATACACCAGCTCGTTGCTCACCACATTGACAATCTCTCAACACCCTCACGGGGCGGAGACAGCGGCTGGGCTCGTGCAGCTCCCCACAAACGGTTGGCAGTATACACACGATGTCTACTGACCATTCAGTCAGCCTCTCACGGGGCAGAGACGGCGGCTGGGCATGGGCTGCACCAACGCCCAGATGGCAGTCAGTTCCAGGTCGGACACGGGGTTTACCGACACGTGAGGGGACTGACTGCCAGCGGGAACCTTCCGTCAGTCTCCCTTTGCCTCGCTGAAAGTGTTGCTCGGCCGGTAGCTCTCCGGAGACTAAAGGGCAGTCCTCGCTCACTCTAATTACAACAAAACACAGGTGAGTAGCTGTCAGCTAAACAGGTCAACTGTTTTTCAGGTTTACCTGTTCCGGTCAAACGTGTCCCAAAAATTTGGGACCAGACGAAATATGGTCCGTCACAAATGTATGTATGTATGTATGTACGTACGTACGTACGTACGAATGTATGACTGTATGTATGTATGTATGCATGTTTGTATGTATGTATGTATATATGTATGTGTGCATGCATATGTATGCATGTATGTATGTATGTATGTATGTATGTATGTATGTACGTATGTATGTTGTATGTATGTATGTATGTATGTATGTATGTATGTATGTATGTACTTATGTATGTATGTATGTATGTGAGCAAAAATTTATGCATGAATGTATGTATGCAGACATATATGTATGTATGTATGCATGTATGCATGCATGTATGTCAATATGCATGCCTATATGTTTGTATATATCATGCTTGTATGTATGAGTGCATGCATTTTTGTGTTTATGTGCGTATGTATGCATGCGCATATGTATGTATGTTTTATGTATGTATGTGTGTATGTATGCATGTATGTATCTATATGTGTATGTGTGTATGTATGTATGTATGTATACCACACACACACACACACACACACACACACACACACACACACACACACATATATATATATATGTATGTATATTAAATTTTATATATATATATATATATATAAAATATATAAACATACGCACACAAACATATATATATATATATATATATATATATATATATATATATAAAATTATAATAAAATTGCCAAATTCTAAGTTTGGGAGACATTTAGCGTTTGACAACAGACATTAGAGAGACAAAAAATTTTGGGGAGACAATCCGTGTCTCCTTTACGTTTTCACAAGCGTCTAGGTCCCGATTTAACCGTTTTAACCGCCAGATGGCGCTGCAATAGCCTTGAAAAGATCATGCCACCTACCGAAGACTGATCCATTTTGCGTTTGGGGGGGGGGGGGGGGAAGGTAAAAGAAACTCATTCTGGGGTATGTTGGAATAAAGTCCCACTACGTCTATTGTTATTCCAAGTATATCAACTCTACCATTGAAATGCTTCAACTGCGGACGCCTGGTCACAAGGCTGCTGAATGTAGACTGCCCAAGTATCCAGATAAACGCAGCCCTCCACACTTCAGTCATGAAGACCAGAAAGACCATGCTATGTGAACTTAGCTGCTATGGCAGCTTCTCGTCGGTCATAATCGTGTGCATCTCCTTTCTACCGTTACAATGCTAAATGCGCTGAACTTCGTCAGTACAAGGTAATACTCTAGCTTGTAAGAGTTCGTTGTAGATGCTGTGATAGGTATTCAGCTTGCAGACGACAAAATATACCAGGCGGTATTGAAACGAAGAGGATCCTTTTATTTACAAACGTTGAAGAATTTAGGAACAAGACCAATCCACTGACCTTCAGGTTCAATAAGTCGTACAGGAACTCAATCGTACATGCAGCAGGCAATATTCTACTAATGGCAGCTTTTCATCGACTAGACTCGAACTCAGTGAAGACTCGAACACTGTTATGCTCGACGATGACTAGAACTCTTCAAAAATCTCATTTCTCTCTCTCTCTCTCTCTCTCTCTCTCTCTCTGTCTCTCTCTCTCTCTCTCTCTCTCTCTCTCTCTCTCTCTCTCTCTCTCTCTCTCCCCTCTCTCTCTCTCAGTCGCACAGCTCTAATTCTTTATATGTTATCTAAAGAATATTCTGGAACATACTCGATTATTCTTTTCTAGAAATTCTGCATATGAGTAAGCTTAACCAATGAAATTGCAACGACCGTATGCGAAAGTAATTCGGTCAGCTTCTACAACTTTCTATAACCATCGGGAATGCACTAGCAACTTACGGAAACCTGGTGAACATTCTAACATAATCTTGAATATTCCAATCGCATTATCAATCGATCCCAAAAACAATACTGAACAATTAGGCATACGTTATTTTTTCAAACATTTTAAACAAATCAACGATAGCACTAAACTGACCGAAGATACAAAGATCTAAATCGATAAATAAAAGGAGGCTTGCAACGCGTCATTATTGCTATGACGTCTTTCACAAAAGTTCCCCCTCTTTGTCTCCCTTTTAAATTGTAACATAACCCCCCACTTAAAGAAATTTCCCAAATTCCTAAAAAGTTTTACAATTTAAGAGAAATGTCAAATGACTTTAAGGCAAAGATCAATGGGCAACACACACCCAGTTCAAAGTGTACAACTAGTACAAGTCTCATTTACTCATGCACGACTTAAAAAGACCGCAGCCAGATTTTCTGTGCCTTTCACATATTCAACCTTCATTTCAAAGTTCTGAAGGTACATGGCCCAGCGCATGACCCTACTGTTCACAAACTTGGCAGATTCTAAAAAAAGATAAAGGTTTATGGTCAGAAACGCAACACAAAGTGAACCCCCTGGAGAAACCGTTCAAACTTTCGTACTGCCCACACAATAGCAAGGCACTCCTTCTCCATGGTAGCATACTTCTGCTCTGCCCTCGATAGTTTCTTGCTAGTGTACTAGACTGGGAACAGCTTCCATCATGTTCCTGCATGAGGACTGCACTAATACCCTCGTCAGAGGATCAGTGCTGAGCACAAACGTCTTGTTAGGGTCCGGCAACCGTAGCACAGGTTCCTCGGACAGAAAGTTTTTCACAGTGTTGAAGGCTCGGTCTTGTGCATCTCCCCACTCCAGGTGGTTGGGCTTCCCCTTGCGCAGAAGGTCTGACATTGAGCAGTCACAGTTGCAAAGTGAGGCATGTATTCTTTGTAGAACCCCACTAAGCCGAGAAAGGACCGCAGTTGTTTTTTTCGTCTGGGGACGAGGTGCTTCTAGAATTTTTGTCCCCACTGTCCTTGAGCACCCCTTTCATTCCTTCCTGGAGACGGTGACCAATGAAGTCAATATCATCTGCGCCAATAACACACTTGCTGGGTCTCGCAGTCAAGTTGGCAGAAGACAGCCGTTTTGAACAGCTTCCGAAGAATTTCCAGGTGTTCTGTCCATGTTTTGGAATGGACCAGGATGTCATCCCAGTAGTATATGACACCTTCCATGTTGCCCAATAGTTTTCTCATGCCCCTCTGAGTGTTGCTCCAGAATTCTTCATACCAAAGGGCATTCGGAGGAACTCGTATGTCCCATCTGGAGTCACAAATGCAGATTTTGGAATGTCTTCTTCTGGTATGGGGACTTGCCAATACCCCTTGCTGAGATCGATCTTGGAAAAAAACTTTATCTCCACTCAGTCTCTGGAATAGGTCAGCAGCTGTAGGCATGGGTTCAGGATCTAGGTAAATCAGCTTGTTGAGTCGCCTAAAATCGATGCACACTCGGTTTGTACCATCTTTCTTTTTGACAACGACAACTGGCGACGCGTATGGCGATCCTCGGGACTCTCGTATAACTCCCAGTTTCAACATGTCTTTGATGTCCTCTTTCAGCGACTCTCTGGTAGCATAAGGAAATGGGTGGGGCTTTGACCTGATAGGCTCAGGCGATGTCAACTTCACTTCATGCTGAATCAAATCTGTTTTTTCCTGGAAACTCAGTGAAGATGCTTGAGTTCTCATTTAACAGTCCACGTATTTCTGTTTGCTGGTGGCTGTTCAGTTGTGACCCAAAAACTACACTGTCAATAGTTTCACGGGACTTGAAATCATTCAGTTCTAACAGTTCTCCATCGTTCACAGAATTTTCTTCAGTGAAGTTGTCACGATCACTGAAGGGGTAAGGTGGTTCCCATTCTTGGAAGTCAGCAGTATGTGCATCTGTAGCTGGGTTTTCTTCCCGTTCAACGTATTTCTTGAGCATATTTGCATGGAAAATCTTCTGCTTGCCTTTGATTTTCACTTCATAATCATTCAGCCCCTTGACTGCTTCTACAGGACAGGGTCCTTTCCACTGCATCAGCAGCTTGTTATTATCAGTAGGCAGCAGGACAAGGGCTTTCTCACCAGGCTGAAATTTCCTGACCTCAGTCTTCCGGCCATAATAGTGTTTGCTCTTGCCTTGGAACTTTTCTAGTTCACTTCGGGCTAAACTGTAGGGTATCTTCAATGCGTTCACGCAGCTCAAATACATATTGATAGCTGTTCTTGATTTCTGGAGATTCCACTACTTTTGTCCACAGTTCCTTCAGAATGTGCATTGGTCCTCGCACAGTCCGGCTGTACAGTAGCTCAAAGGGAGAAAACCCAGTAGATTCTTGGGGACTTCCCCCGTAAGCAAACAACAAGCATTGACTTATCTGTGCCATTGTTGTGGTTGGTCAGCACACAGCTTCTTCAACATGGCCTTTAATGTTCCATTGTACTTCTCTACCAGGGGCCCTTGCAATGGGATGGTAGGGTGTGGTGGTCAACTGGCGGACACTGAGCAGACGAACAACCTCCTTCATGCAGTCAGATACAAACTGGGTCCCAAAATCACTTAATATTTCGTCAGGCACCCCCAGTCTACTGAAGATGTCAATAAGGGAAAATTCAGCAACGGTACTCCGGGAAAATTCGAATGGGGCTTTCCCAGTTGGGAAACGGGAAACCCCAAGGGGTTTTAACCCCTTTGTGGCCAAATTAGGGTTTTTCCCCAAATTTTAAAGGGGATTTTTTTTGCCCCAAAAGGGGGCCCCCAAAGGATTAAACCCCCGGGTTTGGCTTGCCTTTTGGGAATTTTCCCCCCTTTTTTTTGAGGGGTTTTTCCCGATGGCCCCCCCACCCTCCTTTTGAAAAACCCTTTTTTTCAATTTAGTGCCTTTTTTTTCTTTTTTTTCCCTGGGTTACCCTTTTTGGGAGTTTTCCTTGGGGTTTTCCAAAAAAAGGTTCCCTTTTTTGGTTTCTTGGTCGGTTCACCCCTTACACCCCAAAAAAAGGTGGCCCCAAGGATTTTGGCCCCCCACAGGGTTTTTGGGGGGGGCCCCAAACAAAAAAAACTTGGGGGAAGTAATTTCCCCCATAGAAAATTTTTCTTTACGGTTCAAGACCCCCATTTTTTTAAAAAAAATACCCCCCCCCCCTTTTCCAAAAACTCTGTTTCCTGGCTATTTTGAAAATTTCAGTTTTTTCCCAAAAAAACTAAAAAAGCCCTTTTTTTTCAACCAAAAAAACTGCCAAAATGGTAAAACCCCTTTTCTTTTGGGGGGGGGGGGGTTGGGGGGGGGGGGGAGGGGGGGGGGGGGGGGGGGGGGGGGGGGGGTTTGGGGGGGGGTTTTGGGGGGGGTGGGGGGGGGGGGGGGGGGGGATTGGGTGGGGGGGGGTTGGGGGGGGGGGGGGGGTTGGGGGGGGCTTGGGGGGGGGGGGGGTGGGGGGGGGTTTGGGGGGGGTGGGGGGGGGTTTGGGGGGGGGGGGGGGGGGGGGGGGGGGGGGGTTGGGGTGGGGGGGTTGGGGTTAAAAAAATTGGGGGGGGGGGTAAGGGGGGGGGGGGGGGGGGGGGGGTGGGGGGGGGGGTTTGGGGGGGGGGGGGGGGGGGGGGGGGTTGGGGGGATTTAGGGGGGGGGGGGGTTTTAAAAAGGGGGGGTTTTGGGGGGGGGTTTTTTTGGGGGGGTTTTTTTTTTGGGGGGGGGGGGGGTAAGGGGGGGGGTTTTTTGGGGGGGGGGGGGGGGGGGGGGGGGGGGGGGGGGGGGGGGGGGGGGGGGGGGGGGGGGGGGGGGGGGGGGGGGGGGGGGGGGGGGGGGGGGGGGGGGGGGGGGGGGGGGGTTTAACGGGAAGATAAAGGGGCAATTTTGAACCCGTATATGAAACATTCGTTTAAAACGCCCCAGGACGGAGACCTTACTATTTTTTTCCCGCTCTTCAAATCTAAACCACCCCCTAAAAAAATCAGAACAAATAACGGTTTTTCCCGCCCGGGGTTAGTTTTTTTTTAACACACACAAAAATTTATGGGCCCTTCAACAAATTTCCCTTTAAAACCAGCTGCCCTTCCCAACCAAATGTCTTAATTTATAATCGAAAAACCCCCCCCTTTAAATTGATGGTAGTCCCTCCTAGAATGAAATTTGGATTGCCATAAAATTTAAATTAGTATTTGTTTTTTAATTTCTCTAAAAAGGACATACAAAAAATTGGGGGTTAAGAGAAAATCACATGGTTCATTACCTTCAAATTGATGATGTTTTCTCTTGAAACTAAATTTATAAAAATTTTGCTAGTACTGTGGAACCCCCAAATTATACCCAAAGGCCCTTGGGGAAAAGTTTTAATTTTTCTTTTTTCTTCTAGTAGAAAATGCACAAAAATTCTGAAGTTTGCTTCTTTAAATTTTTTAAAGCAATATGCCAAATTTCCCGTTAAATACTTTTTTTTAAAAGAACAAAAGCGGGTAAAAACCTTTCCCCGGGGAATTTTTTAGATGAGTTTTTGATTCCCTTTTTCCGTTACCCAATTTTAATCCAAAATTTTGAGCCTCTTCGATATAAAAAACCCATTTAAACTTTAAAACCCAAATTTTTTCCAAAGAGCAACCCCTACTATTAACCGCGCCTATTTTTAAAATTGGGATCTTTAAAACACATTTCCGTTTTTTTTTAAGTTATATAAAGTAAAATTCCTTTTTTTAAAACCTTTTTTTTAAAAAAAAATCTTTTTAAAAAAAAGGGAAACCCTTTTTTAAAAATATAATAAATTTCCACTTACATGGGGGAGGGGTTTTTTTGGGGGCCCAAATCTTTGGACTTCAGAACCTAACCACGCAGTAAATTAATTCAAAAGGTTTTTCCCAAGTTAGACTTGAAAACCCCACAAAATATTTTTTTTTAAAAAATCCTCCAAAAAAGGAATGATAGAGTGCCATAAAGCATGGTAAAATTTCACCCCAGGGCCCTTTTTTCAAATCATTAAAATTTTTGGGCAGTTTACTGCCCAAAAACCACCGGTTTGGGGGGTTTTTTTCATATGAAAAACCATTTATACCCCCCCAAATCCCCTTAGTAAGGCAGTATAACTTTAAAGTTTTAAAAACCAGTATAGACGCATACTAACTAAAACAATAAGTTCCCCCCCCCTCCCCAACGACAACGCGTTTTTTTTCCTTTTTTCCCCAGCCAAGGGAAAAATACTGCATAAAAAAAGGAATCTGCAACGAATTTAAAAAAAAAAACCTTAAAACCTTTAACTTTAGAAAAAGGGCCCCCCGAAAACCAGGGGGTTAGGCACATTGTTTTTTGGGGGGGAAAAAACGCATAGAGTTAAAAATTTAATTTTTGACTACTGGGCCCCGGCCACACCTCTTTTGGGCCCAAAACAAGCAATTTAGATTGGGACCCAATAAAAAAAAACCCCCCAGTGTTTGGGGGCAACATTTTCTTGGAAAAAAATGAAGGCCTAACAAGGGCCAGGGAGTGAAAAAAAGGATTTTAAGCCCATAACGACGAACTTTTTTGGGCCAAATTAGGACCGCAACACAGACCAAGTCAAAGCAAATTTGGATAAATTTCCTAAAATTTTTGACCCAGAAAACAATTTCCCAAGCCAATTTAGAAAAATGCTTTTAAAACTCTGCTGTTGTTTTTGCCTTTCCAGCAAAACAAAGAATAAAAAACGTTTTTTTTGCACAGGGGCCATTTTTCCAAAGGGTTTGACTTTTTTGTGGCCAAAGGAAATTTACATGCTGCCTTTGACCTTAAAAACTCCCAGTTTGGGCCCATGATACAGAATTATAATAATAAAATTTCCCCTAGCCGGAGACGCCCAAAAATTTTAGGACAAAAAACAATTTTTTAAAACACAAGGCCCGCGCGCCCCATTTAAAAAAAAAATCTAGCCCTGAAAGCAAACCCCGCCACCACCATTTAAAAAGGGCACCCCCAAAACCAAAAGCTTTCCAAAAACCGCCTGGATTTTAACCCAAACCCCCCCCGACAGAACACACTAGCGAAAAAAAAGCCCTTTTTTGGGGTTTTTTTAACTTTTCCTGGATTAGCCATTCTTTATTTCACTAAAAATTAAACCGGCAGCCAGCACTCCTAACGTCCACAGATGGTCGGGCCCATATAACCAGCCCCCTTTGCCTATAGTAGACAAAACCCAACAAAAAAACATCCCTATTTGCCGGGCAGAGCATAAAGTGTTTTGGGGCGGTTTAACTTCTTTAATAATTTTTGCTAGATGGTGCAATTGTTTTCTAACCCAAACTTTTCCGGTGAGGCGTTAGAGGCGCTACGGGCCCCCTGTTGGCGCCTGCCGGTTAAGGATAAACCAGTGTAGAGATAGAAAACCCCAACGGCTGTTAATATTAACTATTGTAATCCCCTGCTCCTGAACAGAGTCCTTATTCTTTTGTAGGTAGATTTTCATAAAGATTTTGTTTATTTTTTTCTCTGATTTGCTTTTTGGGTTGCTTTTTTCTTTTTAAATATCAACGCTTCTAACCTGTTTGCCCTTAGTGTCATTAAATCCCGTTTTTCTGCGTATTTCAGCCTTTTCTTCTTGTCCAAAATTGTTATCATCCCCCAGTTTTTTTTTTTTCTTTATCTCTCTCTCTTAGCGCTTTAAAATTTTCCAAAATTTGTTTTTTAGTTCTTTCTTTTATAGTTGTTAAAGCACTTTAAGACCCCTGAGTTCACCAGAGCAGCATCAAGACCCCCGAGTTCACGCAATGGGGTCCAATTGTTTGAAAAGCTGCTTCTTTTCAGGACTCAGTCCCTTCTCTTTGCTGGCACTTGAGAACCGAAAATTTGTTTTTAACTGTGTTTCTTCACTAAAACTGTCTCAACTTCTGCTATTACTTCATCTGTTCTTTGACTTAATTCTTGAAGAGGTATGTTTTGCTTTTCAGATTGTGTTGGCAACCCCTGCCCAAGTTCGGGTAAAGCACTAAGCCTCAGGACTTAAATCTTCAATAAGGTTTAATTGTTCTGCCTTATCATCGGTGAGTCTGCCTCTAATTGTGCTTAGGCCTACAAACTTGTTTGGGTGTAACTTCCAAGTAACTCGTGCAGGGCCATCTCTACCGTCTTTTATAAACAAATGACCGTCCTCTTCTCTAAAATCGTTAGGATCAAATGGGGTCGGTAGCTTTCGCCCTATACTTCTATAGAATGATTCAATTCGGTATCGCAATAGTTCTTGACGCTGTCTAGGAGTAAAGAACCTGCCTCTTCAGTTTCATCTTGTATTGAACGGCCCGGTTCTATTTCATCTTCATCTTCTTCAATAGGATCAGGCACGTCATAATCTTCATCAGCCATATTTATATATTTATTATTTTTTGTTTTATAAAAATGAAATCATACGGTTTGCGACCTTGATCCATACAGAAAAGCGAAGGAGCCCCATGGCATAAAAAGGCATAAGACAGACTGTGCGCGTTGTAAATAATCCATCAACAATTGAGCCCCAATGAAAATGTTAACAGTAGATTTAGTGACCTCGGGCCCGACGATGTTATAAGCCAGGCACTGCCAAGCTATCATTCAAAATGACATTGAGCCGGCGGATCCTAATGTACTGTCGTTGCTAAAACTGGGCAGGGCCATCACTAAAGATATGGTAATCAAACTGGAAGGTAGAGAAGTTTTCTCACTGAGTAGCGCAGACATTTTTAATCTCTATTCTGATCTGTGGCTGCCTAGAACAAAAAGAAAAGACAAAATCTTTCAGGGGATCCAGAGTCCAAAACGGTCTTAAGCACAGGCTTAATGCTGCAGATGCAAAGGAAGATGGGGAGACCAGGCAATAGCGCGGCATTTAAGAACAAATTTTTCATCCCTTAGATTTTGAATGTTTAAAAAAAAAAATCAGCCCTATTACCAAGGCGCACTAAGAGACAAAAATTACTTTCGAACGCATTCAAAAGACAGGGGTCTGTTACTAAGATATCCTAAGCCAATACACAGTCAGAACACCCTTTTTAATTTTTCGTTGTTACTAACCCCGAACTGGCTAGAACAATCTTAAACCATTTTAAAAGTAGGCGGGTTTTTTACTTTTAAAAGGGTTTTTCACCACAGCCACGATTAAAAGCAAGCAAGACACTGTCTGGGGAAAAGCTTTAAGCCATTCTTTAAGGGCCCCAAAGGGGTTCTCTTGCTATTTACTAAACCCCCAACCCCTTTTAAGAGAGAATCTGAGGTGTTTTACAACCCAAAAATTGAGCAGTTGTCTTGCACAGTAGATGGCAAGCCTTTTCAGTTGTATTCAGCTGGACTTTTGCCCGACCAACACTTTGATGAAATAAGAAAGTTATTCGCCGGAGGCAGACAGACAAGCCCCACAGCGATCATGTGTATAAAAAACTTCACCTTCAACGATGTAAGAACTCGAAGATTATCTAACAGACAAATATGGGCTATGGCTGGATTTTAGGTCCACGTATGACAACAGACTGCACGGGAGTGGAAGAAGGGTAGGGTCAGATGGCAATGGCATACAGATTAATAAGGAAAAGGAGGAGAATGGCCAGATACAAATGCACGTTTTTGTGGTTTATGACGCCCAGCTGAACATTGAAGAAAATAGACTGAAAGAAATAGCCTATTAAAACAGATGGATAGTTTGAACTTTTTGCCCAAAAGACCCGCACTGTTCGCTTATTTGTGGGATTACTGGGTGTGGAAAACTGTCTTCGTGCTTGATTTGTTACAAACTGTCTACAGATTTCATTACGAAGTACATTGTTATATTCTGCACAACCATTAAGCACAACAAGTCTTACAAAGAAAGGCTTTTGGTTTGGACAAACAAATAAAATTTTGTTGACCTACGAAAGCTAAGCGACTGTTTAGAACATTACAAAGGGGATTTGAGGGAACCCGAAACGCTTTTATTATTGATCGTTCACTGAACAGACATTGTTAAAAAAAAAGACTCGTCTAAGCGGCCTTTAGGGGGAAGACCGCTTTAGTTTTTTTGGGGCCTTTTAAATCAAAAATACAATGCTGTCTTTTAAAAAAAAGCATCTTATTCTATATAAGGACAAGGAAGTTTTGAAGATTTTTAAAGGGTTAAAATAATAATCGGGGACAGGATGAAAAAAAAAAAAAAAATAAAAGACATTTTAAAAAAATCTAAGCACGCAAAAAACTATCTTACGGACTGACCCCCCCCATTTCAAAACTTTTTGCTTAAAATTGTTTTTAAAAATTTTATAATAAATTGTTTTTAAAAAAAAAAAGAATGTTTTAGGGCCAGAATCAAAGCGGAGTTAGCCCTAAATGCGTTCCGTAAGCTAAAAGATCAGCGAAAAACTTGATTTGATCAAAGAGGGGGGCCAGGAAATTTTATGATTTGAGTACACCGAGATGCGTTACAAGAAATAAAAAAAAAAAAAAAACACCCTGGAAAAGATAAAAAAATCTAGAGGGGAAAGATTTTGGCAAACACGAAAAAAAACTTCATAAACGAAGAATGCTGGGCGTTGCTTTTCCCAAATTTTCTGGGATTTAAAGTTTTTAACTACGAAGCCCCAAGTATACTTTGATAAGAAAAACAATTTTAAAAAGTTTTAATGAAGGGCACCTTCTTATTAGCCAGTCCCCCGGGAAAAAACGAAAAAGAGATTAAAAAAAAAAAAGCAGGGCCCTGAATATATGCTGGGAAAAAAGGCCCCAGCTGAAGTGGGGGGGTGACACCTTCCCTTAGAATTAACCCAAGCAGAATCACTGCCTAAAAAAGACGATGCTTTTTCGCTTATTTATTACTCCAAGGAGTCTGATCCAGTTTGCCCAAAATGTTTAATCAGAGGTGTAAAATAAAAACTGAAACTTTTATGGGCCTCTTAGGGTTGTTTTGCTATTACTAAAAAAAAAAGGGGGTAAAAAAACTTTTTTTATCTTCGACAAAATACTGTGGGTGGTTGACAAAAAAACCCAAAATAACAGACTTGAAATTTTTTTTCATTTAAATATTTGATTTTATTGGGTTTTTACTCTGTTGATGGTTTCTGCCAGAAGGTTTTAAAAAGAAGATATGTACAAGATTTAATCTTAATTAAAAAAATTAATCTTAATTAAAAAAAAAAGGATATCGGGGTCAAAAGTTTTTGGTTAAACAAATAACTGAAATTCAAGAAGAAATAGAAAATGACTTGGGTAAGTATAGGGTTTACTAAAAGAAATATGCTAAAGTTTAAAATACTCTTTCTTATGTGATTACGGGTCATCAGCTGTACGAGCGTAAGGCGGTCTAGCGTTGCTCTTTTACTACTGGGGGTGGGCGCCAGCCTCTTAGCATTGGGGGGGCCTTGGGTTGGGGGTGCTTGTCTATGATTTAGTGCTGTTTTAAAAAAAAAATTTAAGCCTAAATTTTCAAAACACACTCCATTGTAGCCCCAACTCACAAAACTTTGTTCATTAAGACTGAAATAAGCAAAGCATTTCAGGGTAAAACATTTCAGCTGAAGATTTGAGCGCCTAAATGGGTGATGGAGGTTACAACACAAAAAACTGAAATCAAAAAGGAGTGGAGAAAGACTTTTCTTCGCAACAGGTAAACGAGACAATCAAACAGAACATTAAAAAAAAAGCAAACAACTTTTTAAACCCAAAATAGACTAAAAAATAAATTGAACAAAATAAATAAATCAAAAAATTTTAACAAAAAAATAAATACTATTTTTTTTAAAACCAACAGGATGTGTTTGGGGGACAATTTTCAACCTTCGCGAAAAAACGATTTTTTTAAGGGCGGGGTTTTTTGGGAGAGTCTCTCTTAAAAAAAATAACGGGGGGGTTTTTTCAAATTCTTCAACTTCATATACTCACGCTCCATATAGGGTCTGTGGCTCTAATTCTAACATCACCCTCTGCTTTTCCAGGGCATACAATATCTTACTTTTAGTCCAAAAGGCAAGAGTTTTTTTTTTTTTTTTTTTTTTTTTTAAACCCTTTGGGTGCCCTTTATAATCTATTTTTTTTTTAATTTTATTGCGTTTACTGGCTTAAGCCGTTTCTTTTTAAAATTTTTCTTGTTTTATGGGCGCGTAAGACGCTGGGAATTTTTTTAAACCCCTTTTGTTTGCGTGTTTTGTCCATAAGGGCTCTATATAGATAGGGAAACAGCGCTCACCAATTCTTTTTTAAAGTTTCTATAAGCTTGGGGGCAAGGTTGCCTGGATCCCCTCTTTAAATTAACCCGTGCTTAAAAAAAAGTTGGTTTACAGCTCCTTTTAAAATCTTTTTCCCCCAATCAACCTGGGTCACCTAGGTACTTTAATGGGACCTCGCAAAATTTTTTTTGTAAAGCCACACCACACATTTAGCTTTTTTCCTTAAAAAGGGTCAGCATCTTTTTTACTTAAGCCATTCAACAAATGTAAGAGCTACTAAACTTTTTTTCTTCTAACTTTGTCATTGGAAGATACACAAGTCCCCTGGGGGTGTCATTTTGGAACTGAGTTAACAAATCAGGCCTTATTTTTTTTTTTTTGGGGCAGGGAGATAATTTGCCAGATCGCTTGTTTTTTAAAGCCAGTCTTTCGCTTTTGATTCAGACACCCAGCACTTACTCAGTTTATCAAAAGCCACCTTTCCTTTCCAATAACCCCAGAAATAATA